>JAOWBR010043744.1:1559-15747 GCA_028571145.1 Dionaea muscipula
ATTCCTAGCAAAATACTTCTCTCTGCTTAGAACGTCTACCTTGAGAAGAAATATCACCAACTTTGCTCAAGGGGAGTCTAAGTCTTTATTTGATGCATGGGAGTGGTTCAAAGAAGTCCTACGTGCCTGCCCTTACCATGACATTCCTGATTGGCTTCAAATCTAAAATTTCTACATGGGTTTAAGCAGGGTACTTGATCCACCATTGATGCCGCTTCAGGAGGGTCATTTATGAAGAAGGATACAGAGGAAGCATTGACACTTTTGGAGGACATGGCAGCTAACAAATTCCAATATTCCACTGAGAGATCCACCCCACCTCCAAAGCCTGAAGGTAAGCCACAGAAGATTTTTGAATTGGACAACATCACGACTCTAGCAGCCCAAGTACCATTATTACATAAGAAAATAGATAATCTGAGTGTGGTATCTGTCAGCTTAGGTTGTCTATATTGTGGGATAGACCATCCGGGAGAAACATGTCAGGAGGATGTTCAGATGTCTTCTACTGATCCTACATTGGGAGCCGGGGAATCGATTAAGTGGATCAACAGAAGAATGAACCAATGTCCAATTCTTCATATTGCCCAAGCACGAGGAATCATCCTAGATTTGTTTGGAGTAATCCAAATGGAGGCCAGTATGTAGCTCCTCAGCCACGTCCACAGTATACACAACCGAGGCCATACTATAATGCACCATCATTTTTGCCTCCTCCACTATCACAGGTCTCATAGACCTCCACAATCTCAAATGTCATCTCACATTCAACCATAACCATCTCCACCTAAGAGTACTTTGGAGGAGCAGTTATCTCAATTGTCCGCGATGGTCACGATAAAGTTTAACCATAACGATGCCAACATCAAGAACATTGAGACTCAGCTTAGCCAACTCGCCATTACATTAGGGAGTAGACCAGCTGGCTCCCTTCCAGGTACCACAGAACCTAACCCCAAGGCTGTACATAATATTACCTTGAGGTCGAGGTAGCAATTACAGGGGCAAGGTGAGCTCAAAACTGTTCTGTGTACAAAGTCGAGTTTACCCGCAGTTGTACATACATAGCGTACTTGAGACACAGAGACCTCCCTTAAGGAGGACTCCCATAGACTGCCAGCTACACCTGATATGATCAAGGGATTAGCCCCTTCATCATCATCACCGTCGACGACCTATCCTGAGGCACTAGTATCGGCACCATAGCCGTACAAAGTGGATGTTGGTAAGGAAAAAGTTGTCACCCCAATTGACCTTCACTCTTTACCTTTTTTCAAGATTGCTAAGAAAAGTTTGGAAGATCCTCAGTACACAAAGTTTATGGAAATATTCAAGAAATTGGAGATCAATATTCCTTTACATGAGGCGATATCATCTATGCCTAAATATATTTATTACACAAAGTTTTTAAAGGATATTATCTCCAACAAAAAGAAGCTCCAAGAATTTAGTACTGTGGTTTTAAAAGAATTTTGTTCAGCAATCATTACCGATGCATTGTCACCCATGCTAAAAGATCCGGAGAGTTTTTGCATCCCTTACACAATAAGAACTCTTACATTTGATAAGGTACTATTAGATCTGGGGGCAAGCGTCAATTTGATGTCATTCAGAGTTTACGAACTTCTGAATTTGGGAGACCTTAAATCTACGAGGATTCCCCTTAAAATGGCGGACCAGAGTATCAGATATTTAAGAGGAATAATCGAAGATTTATTGGTTCATGTTGATAAGCTCATTTTTCCTGCAGATTTTGTCATTATAGATATTCCAGAAGGTACCTCCCTCATTCTTGGAAGACCATTCATTTTCATCGGGGAGA
Source organism: Dionaea muscipula (assembly GCA_028571145.1). Classification (NCBI taxonomy): domain Eukaryota; kingdom Viridiplantae; phylum Streptophyta; class Magnoliopsida; order Caryophyllales; family Droseraceae; genus Dionaea; species Dionaea muscipula. The sequence goes on from JAOWBR010043744.1 coordinate 3,382, forward strand.
CTATCTTTGAATGCATGAATGGCGAAATCACTTTACAAATTGGAGAAGATACAACCAAATTTAACATTTTTGACACCATGAAGCATCCTAACGATGAAGATGCTTGTTTATTGGATGACCCAGATAATCAATCTCTTTACGATTATTTGGATTCAGTAGCAAGTCTTGAAGCATTGGACGAACCATCATCCGATGACTCGCCGACAGTACCTGGAGTAAATCTGAGGCAACACTCATCATTGCCAGCCTCCACGATGATCTATCCTATGACGTCAGATGCATCCCTATCATTCTCTGATCCTGAGGAGGTTGATTTTATTAAAACTTTTGGAGCTCAGTTTGAACCTTTGGAAACAAGGGGACCTCAACCTGAGCCCTCTATTTAAAACTCTCCTAAGGATCTTGAACTTAAGACCCTTCCACCCCATATAAAGTATATATTTTTGGATAAGGATGAATTATTACATCTTATAATCTCATCTTCTCTAACTTCAGATGAAGAATGATGTTGCTTTTAGTTTTACAGGAGCATAAACAAGCCTTCAGATGGCAAATGTCAGATATCAGAGCAATTAACTCAACTCTTTGCATGCATAAAATCCTTATAGAAGACAACCAAAAAATCGTTGCTTAACCACAAAGGAGAATAAATCCAATAATGCAGGAGGTTGTCAAGAAAGAAGGTATTAAGCTCCTCGACTTAGGACTTATATTTTCTATTTCTGATAGCAAGTGGGTTAATCCTAATCAGGTAGTTCCAAAGAAGGGAGGAATTACGATGGTGAGCAATAAAGACAATGAGCTTATTCCAACAAGATTGGTCACTGGATGGAGAGTATGTATTGATTACAGAAAATTAAATGGCGCTATTAGGAAGGACTATTTTCCTCTTCCATTCATAGACCAAATGTTAGATCAACTCGCTAGTCATGCATTTTACTGTTTCTTGGATGGCTACTCTGAATAGTTTCAAATTGTCATTTGTCCCCAATATCAGGACAAGACTACATTCACATGTCCCTATGGAACATTTGCATATTTCAGAATGCCTTTTGGCTTATGTAATGCATCTACAATGTTTAAAAGATGCACGATGGCTATCTTTCAAGACATGGTCGAGAATTCCCTTGAGATATTCATGGATGATTTCTCAATTTTTGGATCATCCTTCGACCATTTCTTGACCAACCTTTCCCGAGTTCTCCAACATTGTGAAGATACCAATTTGGTCCTCAATTGGGAGAAATGTCACCTTATGTGCACCGAAGGCACTATCCTTAGGCACAAGATTAGTCAGCAAGGACTTGAGGTTGACATGGCTAAGGTTGAGGCCATTGAAAAGCTTTTGCCTCCGAAAAACCTTAGAACTTTAAGGGGATTTTTAGGACATGTGGGGTTTTACAGAAGATTTATTAAAGACTTTTATAAAATTGCAAAACCCCTCACTCAGTTGCTTGTAAAAGATGCTTCTTTCATTTTTACTGATGAGTGTTTGCATGCCTTCGAGCTTTTAAAACAAAAATTGATTTTCACTCCTGTGTTAATTTCCCCAGACTGGTCACTACCATTTGAATTAATGTATGATGCAAGTGATAGTGTAGTTGGCACAGTCTTAGGATAAATTAAAAATAAGATTTTTCACCCAATTTTCTATGCTAGCAAAACGCTAGATGTTGCACACCAAAATTATACCACTACTGAGAAAGAAATGTTGGCCATTGTCTTTGCTTTTAATAAACTTCGAGCTCATCTCATTGGTAGCTATACTATGGTTCACACTGATCATTCAGCTATGAAGTATCTTATAAATAAGTAAGACTCCAAGCCAAGGCTTCTCAGGTAGATTTTGCTACTCCAAGAATTTGACCTTTCTATCAAAGATAAGAAGGGGGTAGAAAATGTAGTAGTTGATCACCTTTTGAGATTACCAGATCGTACTCCAAAGATATATGAAGATCTCATACGGGATGAGTTCCCACATGAACAGTTGTTCACCATATATTCTTAGGCTAAACATCTGGCAATCCCATTGGTGAAATCACCATGGTTTGCTCACTATGCAAACTGTCTCGCTAGCAAATTTCTTCCTCCTCACTTTGATAGTCAAGAAAGAAAGAATTTTTTCTCTGATTTAAAGCTTTTGTATGGGATGAACCTTTCCTATACAAAATTTGTTCTAACAACATTATTCGACGATATGCAGCCAAAGATGAGTACTTAAGTATCTTGACCCATTGCCATGAAAGAGAGGTCGGAGGCCACAATGGGGGTAAAAAGACAACACTTAAGGTACTTCAGTGTGGTTATTATTAGCCCACCCTCTTCCGCGATGCACATCATCATATGAAGACATGTGAGCGTTGTCAGCGCAGTGGGAATATTTCCAAGAGGAATGAAATGTCTTTGACAAACATCCTAATCTGTGAGCCATTTGATGTTTGGGGTATTGACTTCATGAGACCATTTTCACCCTCTTTCTCCAATAAGTATATCCTTATTGCTGTTGATTATGTTTCCAACTAGATGGAAGCAATTGTAACCCCCACTAATGATGCCCGAGCTGTCACCAAGTTTTTAAAGAAAAATATTTTTACGAGGTTTGGCACACCCAAGCTATCATTTTTGATGGAGGAACACACTTCTGCAATAAGAGTATGGAGACCTTGCTTAAAAAGTAAAGCGTGAATCATAAAGTGGCAACACATTATCATCCACAGACCAGTGGGCAAGTGGAGGTTTCAAATAGAGAAATCAAGAAGATCTTGGAAAGAACAGTCAGTGTTAGTAGAAAAGATTGGTCCATAAAACTTGATGATGCACTTTGGGCTTACAGAACGACATTCAAAACGCTAATCTGTATGTCCCCTTTTAAACTTGTTTTTGGAAAATCTTATCATTTACCTGTGGAGTTTGAACATAGAGCATACTGAGCTCTCAAATTCTTTAACTTTGATTCAAGTGCTACATGTTAGGAGCGATTACATCAACTTAACCAGCTCGATGAGTTCAGACTACAAGCTTACGAGAATGCAAAACTCTATAAAGAACAAACAAAGTGGACGCATGACCAGATGATTTTATGCCATAACTTTTATGTTGGTCAACAATTTCTTTTATATTACTCTTATATCAAGTTTTTTCCAGGAAAATTGAGGACACGATGGAGTGGTCCATTCATCATGGAGAAAATATATGCTAGTGTTTTCTTTGATATAGGCATGAAAAGTATACATTTACTGTTAATGAAAACCGACTGAAGTTATTTGATGTAGAGAGACCAGCTGCACCTCTTCAAAAGATCTATCTCATAGACGTTGTTCCCTCAGTGATGTAGATCGCCGACACCCATCATTATACTCTAGAGGTCATCCTCTTCAAGCTTAGCTATGCCGGTGAGCTATATGATCATCCTGCAAGTTTATAATTTCAACAAAGAAGTCTAACTTGCTAGACTCTAAACTAAGTGCTTTATGGGAGACAACCCATACTTTATATATTTTACAATTTAGTTCTCTTTATATTTCTATCTTAGTAAAACTTGAACATTTGCTCTTGGTTTATTTTGGTCTATGTTATCCTTTATTTGTTTTCTTTTCAGTTTTCTAACTTGGTGAAAAATGATTAAATTTTGTTTTAACAATAGAGCAAGAATCTTTGTTTATTGTTCACACTTACTTTAATCGTTTCTGAGTTCACAAGATATAGATCGTGCCAAGCATACGAAGCATTATGACAAGGAAAGCAATATCAAATCAGTTCAAAGGAGCGATATCATGAAAGCAAAAGGGAAGCAATCACAAGTAAAGTGAACAGTTGAAGGAAAAATATATTACAATTCAAAATGGGCACAAATGTTTTTAAACACATCTCATGTTCCACTACCTTTTCCTGCCACTCCTTCTACTTGTCTCTGGTTGTTCCTTCTTCTCCTCTTCTTCCATTCAGTCCTTCTAAAACTTGAAGGGACTGGGCAGTTTAGCACTTGAGGAATGAGAAAGAAGATACTCCTCAGGGTACGACACATATGGCTCTGTTGGAAAATCTATCTTTCTACCCATGTTTAGCCCCTTGAGTATTGAAAGGTTCTGCCTTGCTTTTTGCATCAGATCTTTAACTTAGGCAGTACATAAGGAAAACCCATTTTTAAACTACGGTCCGATCACTTTAGCCGAGCCATCTTTAAACTTAGTGGAGTGAACGAATTCTTTAACTGTGTTTACCTTCAACCTTTCGTCATATTCATTCAGTACCCCAACCAGATCATTCCTGTTCTTCTTTCCAACTTCCAACCTCTCCTTTAACATCTGATTTATTGCTCTGAGTTCCTTGATTGTCTCGCTTTGCTGGGTCACCATCTATTCCGCACTCTTCTTAGCAGACTACACTTTACTGAGCTCTTGAACAGCTCTACTTTCTGCATCAATTTCACTTTGCACCTCTCTTTGGAGATTTGCAATATCATCCTGAATCTGCTGGCAAGTAGATCTGTCAAGCTCCTAAGTCCTTTTAAGCTGTGCAATCTCGTCATGAAGGGTTTTTCTTTTCTGTTTTTCCTCTTCTCTCACTCCATCCTCCCATCTCTTCATATTTCTTGTTTTTTCTTCTGCTTTTTTTCTTTTCTTCTTCCACCTCAACAGACAACAATGAAATAAGGGTCTTATGAGTATTAGCTTGTTTCAGAAGTTCACCATTTTCACGGTGAAGCTTCTGACCCCAAGTTGATGCTTCTTTCAACTCTATCATCCGTTGTTGATGCTCCTTCTCCCTCTCATCTCTCTTCTTTTCCAGCTCTTTAAATATCTCCACTAGCATTTTCCATCCCTTCCTTTTTTCTTACATATCTTCGGCTTGCTGACACAACCTGTCTAGATGTCGTTATATCAACGCCCCCTACCAAATTAAACACACTCTGTCAGTACAATATTTATCATAATATGTTCAGTTTAACTTGAGTTATAGTGATTACCTCTGCTACATTCACCATCATTGTCCCCCTCAACCTCCTCGGATATATACCCAAGAGGATAGTATGATCTCTTAGATACAAACATTCATCCACCATTACATATGCAGCAGCTATCCTTTCATCCACAGTTTGATTGATAAAGTCAAGGATACCGCGTGATAACTTAAAATCCTGAGGTGGAGTAGGAGTAGTTGTTGAGGCTTGGGCAGCTGAGACAGGGACAGCAGTTGGGCACTCAGGGTTAACCTCTATATGGGCTTTTCCCTTACCTACATCTGAAGCTGGTTCATTGATCAGTGCTGGTGGTTAATCTACAGAAGTTGGGAGGACAAACAAAGTTTCCGCTGTCCTTGCTTGTATTGTCTCCTACTTCTGTGCTACCTCCTCTTGCCATACATCTGGAGATAACCCAGCTGCAGTAGAGCTGGTGGTACCGTCAACCCTACGGAGCATATTCTAGAATGCATCCATAACCTCTTCATCATGTTGGAAGAAAAGGGAGGCACTCTTTGATACTTCCGGACTAGTTGGTTTCATCTTTGGGAGTTCTGTTGGGGCTTGGCTTTCTTTTGGGGGTGGAGTGTTCATCTTCCTCCGTTTGGCACCCATCGGTCCATGACCAACTGACTTCATCCTTTTCAAATGACCATCGATAGGCATGGTCATGTCAGCGTCTTCGTCATCATCATCCACGACTACGGTATAGATGGGAGCTTTCTACTTCTCCTACGGTTCCTCCATATGCTTCAAAACAACATCTATATGGATGAGAGGAACAATCCGCAGTGAAACTAGTTCCTGAGAGTAAGAACTAATGTTTAATTGTTTTACAGATATTAAGATAAAGCTTTTTCTTTAATAAAGAGGCATCAACAACAGTCATACTTCTTCAAAAGGCACCTCTCTTGGTTCTTGATGTGGTGGACTTACCTAGAAGCCCCACTCGACCTAGGAGCTGTTTGCTGCTACTGTTGCTATTCTTTTGCTGCTGGTGACCTCCTATGGGCCTCAGTTTCTTCCAGCAATTCAGAACCAGTGTTGACCCATACATGGCCCACAGCCTAGCCATCATCTGATCCATTCCTATATAGAGATGAACATCATTGACATAATTAGTGCCTATACAACATCATAGGACTAATTTATGATCAAATACAGATTTTACAGAAGAATTCCTACGTGGATGAGGAAGTGTTGCAATTCCAAATTCCTTCAGAGTTCTAAGAGATATCACTTGAAACCAAAGTGGTGCTCCACCAGACTAAAAACGCTTAAAAGTACTACTAAAAGACATTTCCATCTCAGTTAGGACTGCTCTTGGCCGTGGAGTTGGATTCTTTAGAACTTCTGCTATCTCATCCCTAAAATCTCACTCATGCGAATTAACATACACATACTTCACCTTCCATGCTTTCACATTACTTCAGAGTTCTACAACTTGCATATGCTTTCTACTATTAAACTGCCAATAACTAGTTCCAGGTACCTCTTTTAAAGAACAAAGAGAATAGAATACTTCTACTGATGGCTCTACCCCTGCCCTTCTACACAAAATAATATAGGCAGCCAAAAAGGAGTAGCAATTTGGGACAAGTTGACAGGGATGCAATCTGTGCAAACGTAGAATTTGTCAAATGAATGGGTGGATTGGAATTCTTAACCCTGCTTTAAAAAACTCGAAATGGATAACAATTGTTGAAGGCAAGGGTGCTTCTATTCATGGTTTATCTCTATCAGGAAGAGAATATGAATATTGGTCAGGAATGGGGAAAGTTGCCTTAATATCTGTTAAGTCAACCTCATTCAAAATACTCTAAGAATCATCGATATGTTTCGGATCAACATGAACATCCTCATATCTATTACACCATCCTTGAATTTCTGAGCTCTCACCTTCCATTTTCTACTAAAGGTTTGTTTTTACAGGTTTTAAGAAGAGGGTTTCTAATAAAAACTCACTACAAATACCAACAACGTACTTCTTGATCGAAATCGATTTCACTACTCTCACGCACCAATTCGAAAGTTGGCAAAGGGGTATGAAATCGCCGGAGCTTTGGAATGACAAGGATTTCTGAAGAAATGAGGAAGTGTGTTGGAGAAGGATCAAAATTTTCCACCTTGAAGATTTGGTGCGCTCAGAATTCCAACGGACAAAGTACACAACTTACTAAAACGTCATCATTTATGGTACAACTTTGCCAAAGCGCTGCGTTTTCCCCTGTGTGAAGATTTTGCCAACTTCAAGTCGGAGGGAGAGATTTATTTTTAAGACAATAAATTTTATTATCTTTTCTTCTTTATTGTTTTACTAGGGGTAACCCGTGCCAACGGCACGACGGTTTATTGTTTATACGATTCACCACAATAAGCACTCCACGATGAGCAATCCCAATTTTCTTAATTATTTAAACTCATTTGTATTCATCTCCAAAAACAGTAAAAAAATTGATCTCTATAGAAATTGATCAAGTGTAGAAATTATCAAGTGTAGAAACCCAGATTATCAAGTGCAGAGATCATCAATTGTAGAGTAATTACTAAGCCCAAAAAAAATCATCAAGTGTAGAAATTGATTTACACTTGATCTGCATCCAGGCAAAAAAATTGATCTACGTACACTAAACCCATGTTGAAAAATTAAAATCCAGGAAAATTGATCTACACTAAAAATGAAAACCTAGGCAGAGATCATCACTAAACACATAATTTTGCTGAACTTGATCTACATACACAAAACTCAGGGAAATTGAAATGAAAACCTACTTACCGACGATGGGCTTGCTCACCGAAGCCCAAAATACAAGCTTGAGAAAGAAAGAGGCTCGTCGTCGCCAATTTTAGATTACAGCTGCTTGAGGTTATGACTTGAGGTAACGACTGCTACTTGTTTCCCTACAAATTGAGCATGAAAAAGAAGTATCCTACATATAACAGTGGTAGCCCAAACTAATTCAACAATTCAAAATTGAAGAACTAATTAAAAAACAAATCAAATCAACTCAACTTAATCACAGGAATGATAGGGAGACACATCTATATTACAAACTTGGACAGTTTTTGAATTGAAAATCACTGTTCGTTATATTGAGAGAGGGATATTTTACACTCCAATGAGATGACGTCACATGGCTCTGATTTCCCTCCCATTTTTATTTTCCCTCTCCAGAAGCCTAGCTCACTCACCGTACTCACACACAGAGACACTCTCTCGGTCAATCTCTCGCCAATTTGCTCTCCCTTCTTTCGCTGATTTGGTCTCTCGCTCTCTCGTATACTTGATCTCACCGATTTGTTCTCAATCGACCACTGAGGAAGCAAGTGCTAAGGATCCAATTACTTCAAAGTTGGCCCAATCGACCAAAGAGGAATCCCGTGCCAAGGATCCTTCTAGTTCAAAGCTTCCCCTCTCAAGCACGATTTTCTCTCAATCGATCGACAACGGAGGTGGACGAGGATGGCGGTGGCGTAGGGTCCGGGATGGTTTGCAAATACATGGCAGTTGAGCTTGGGCAGCGTGGATGGCTGCATCGGTCTGTCGTCTGCCGATGGTGGAGATTGCTTCTCCTAGTCTGGCCTGCCGATCTCAACGCCTGGCAAAGGTTTGGAATTAACATAGATCGAATTAATTAATTAACCAAGAGTTGGTTAATTCAAGCATTGTTTTGATGTCGGCCATACGTGTGTAAATTAATCTGCAGGTGGGAATTAAATTTGATATAGGCAAAGGAATGAGGGAAGGGAAGGGATACTACTACTTAATTAGCTAGCTAAAGTAAGCCAAATTAATTAATCTGGTGTGATTATTTAATTTGTTGTTGGTCGTCTGATCTTTTACTGAAAACAACTTCCAAGTTATTATTACATCATGTAGCTAGCTAGCAATAGAATATATCTATCAATTAATTAATGAGTAGAATGAATTCTATCAAGTTTAGTTTCCATCTCAAGACCAAAGTAAAAGCTGCTAGCTAGCTCCAATCCGCGATTGGCTTCGATTGGCCATGTCATTCAACAGTAGTGTTGTTTGATTGAGTTTGTTTCGTTAGTTTAATTTTAGTTAGTTTAGTTTGATTGAGTTCATTTGTTTAGTTTAGTTTAGTTCGTTTATTTAGTTTGATTGAGTTTGTTTAGTTTGATTAAGTTCATTTCGTTTGTTTCATTAGTTTGATTGAGTTCATTTGTTTTGTTTGTTTAGTTGCATTTTTTTTGTGCCCAGTTTATTTGTGTTCAATTGTTGTGTTTGTGAACTGTTTATTAAATTCTCTAATTTAGTTATGTTTACTTCTCTCATTTAGTTGTATCCATGTTTGGGAAGCTCCCGGTCAATAATTCCTCCTCTATGTGTACTAAGGGCTGTAATTTATACCTAAATGTGTCTCTCTGTCATTCTTGTGATTGAGTTGAGTTGATTTGATTTGTTTTTTGATTAGTTCTTTAATTTTCAATTGTTGAATTAGTTTGGGCTACCACGGTTGCATGTAAGATACTCATTTTTCTTACTCAATTTGTAGGGAAACAAGTAGCAGTCGTTACCTCAAGCCGTAACCTCAAGCAGCTGTAATCTGAAATTAGTGGCGACGAGCCTCTTTCTTTCTCAAGCTTGCATTTTTGGGCTCCGGTGAGCAAGTCCGTTGTCAGTAAGTTGGTTTTCATTTCAATTTCCTTGAGTTTTGTGTGTGTAGATCAAGTTCAACAAAATTATGTGTTTAGTGATGATCTCTGCCTAAGTTTTCATTTTTAGTGTAGATCAATTTTCCTAGGTTTTCATTTTTCAGCATGGGTTTAGTGTACGTAGATCAATTTTTCTGCCTGGATGCAGATCAAGTGTAAATCAATTTCTACACTTGATGATTTCTTTTTGGGCTTAGTGATGACTCTGCAATTGATGATCTCTGCACTAGACAATCTGGGTTTCTACACTTGATCAATTTCTATAGAGATCAATTTTTTTTTTACTGTTTTTAGAGATAAATACAAATGAGTTTAAATAATTAAGAAAATTATTATTGCTCATTATGGAGTGTTTATTGTGGTGAATCGTATAAACAATAAACCGTCGTGCCGTTGGCACGGTTTACCTCTAGTTTAGGTACAAATTATGGCCCTTAGTACACATAGAGGAGGAATTATAGACTGGGAGTGTCCCAAACATGGATACAACTAAATGAGAGAAGTAAACATAACTAAATCAGAAAATTTAATAAACAGTTCACAAACACAACAATTGAATACAACTAAACTGGACACAACAAAACACAACTAAACAAACAAAAACAAATGAACTCAAAAAAACTAACGAAACAAACGAAATGAACTTAATCAAACCAAACAAACTAAACAAACTCAATCAAACTAAACAAACGAGCTAAACTAAACTAAACTAATGAACTCAATCAAACTAAACTAAATCAGACTAAACTAACGAAACAAACTCAATCAAACAACACTACTGTTGAATGACATGGCCTATCGGAGCCAATCACGGATTGGAGCTAGCTAGCAGCTTTTACTTTGGTCTTGAGATGGAAACCAAACTTGATAGAATTCATTCTAGTCATTAATTAATTGATAGATATATTGTATTTATAGCTAGCTACATGATGTAGTAATAACTTGGAAGTTGTTTTGAACAAAAGATCAGATGACCAACAACAAATTAAATAATCACACCAGATTAATTAATTTGACCTACCTTAGCTAGCTAATTAAGTAGTAGTATCCCTTCCCTTCCTTCATTCCTTTGCCAATATAAAATTTAATTCCCACCTGCAGATTAATTTACACACATATGGCAGACGTCAAAACAACGCTTGAATTAACCAACTCTTGGTTAATTAATTAATTTGATCTATGTTCATTCTAAACCTTTTCCAGGCGTTGAGATCGGTAAGTCAGGCCAGGAGAAGCAATCTTCACCATCGAAAGACGACAGACCGATGCAGCCATCCACGCCGCCCAAGCTCAGCTGCCACGTACTACTGCAAACCATCTCGGACCCAACGCCACCGCCATCCTCGTCCACCTCTGTCGTCGATCGATTGAGAGCAAATCGTGCTTGAGAGGGGAAGCTTTAAACTAGAAGGATCCTTGGCACGGGATTCCTCTGTCGTCGATTGAGCGAGCTTTGAAGCAACTGGATCCTTGGCACTTGCTTCCTCAATGGTCGATTGAGAACAAATCGGTGAGAGCAAGTCTACGAGAGAGGGGAGAGACCAAATCGGCTAGAGAGGGGAGAGCAAATTAGCGAGAGATTGACTGAGCGAGTGTCTCTATGTGTGAGTACGGTGAGTGAGCTAGGCTTCGAGAGAGGGAAAATAAAATTGGGAGGGAAATCAGAGCCATGTGACATCATCTCATTGGAGTGTAAAATGTCCCTCTCTAAATATAATGAACAGTGATTTTCAACTCAAAAACTATCCAAATTTGTAATATAGATTATTTTCTCAATTTTTATTTTGATTTACAGACTCGTGGTTGTACATTTTAATTCTTATTTAAATAAAAACCTTTGTTATCTTTCGAGTATCGAATTTATGTCTAAGTCTGGACTATGAAGTTGAGTGTACAAAACATTGTAAGGTTCGAAAGTCTGTTTCAACTAAGAGTGTTTAGACACAAACCCTCATCAATTCCAAAGGGATTGAATTATTGGTTCACCTAATTAATTCATTCTTAAATAAATTTTTATCTTTTGTTTGAAACAAAGTTTATTACTATTTCTCAGTTATTCACTACAATGCTTAAGAAATAATCATAGACATATTTCTTCTTCTCGAACTTCATCAGTTTCTTATTTCATATACTCCAATCTTAAACCTCTTTAAGCTTTACATAAACCTTTCTTTGATTACCTACAAAATATATCCGAAGAAATCAGAGAAAAAGAGGACTTGATCAGTCCCATATTTTATGCAAAGGTGGCAAAAGGAGACAAGAAAAAGTTATCAAGGACAGAAGATATAACTCGCCGGTATATTCAAGATTATTAGGGACATACTCTTCTTCACCCCAATCATAGCCGGCGCGCTATTGGCCAACAAAAATACAACAATCTTGCTCTAGTAAAAGTATAGAAGCAAAAGATGATACCTCATAAGGTACAACTCTGAACTTATCTACTAAAACGAATTGGTGGTTTGAGAAATAATCTCAACCTCTTGCAGTATAATCAGCTAATCGATGGTAAAGTGGCAAGATATGAGCTAGATAGCTCTGGTGAGGGAGGTGAGATTGATAGAGTTTAGATTGAGGGAGAAGGGAAAGGGTTGAGAATCAGAGAAAGGGGAGGTGAGAACAGAGCTTGGTGAAGGTGAAATGGGAGATGAGAAGGAGACTCTAGAGGTGGGAAAGCTACGAGACAGAAGGGGAAGGTGAATTGGGGTTGAGAAATCAGACTC
>JAOWBR010043855.1:0-15744 GCA_028571145.1 Dionaea muscipula
ACGGGGACGGGGACCCCGTTCCCCGACGGGGACGGGGGCGGGGAATAAAATTTATTTCCCCGCGGGGACGGGGACGGGGACGGGTACGGAAGTTCGGGGACGGGGACGGGGAATGCAAATCCCCGTCCCGTTTTACCCCGTTGCCATCCCTAGACAGAAACAATACCAAGCAAATCGATGGCGATGGACGTCTGGTGATGTGTCTCGTATTTGTATATGGTAGGACAGTGATAGTCAACCAGTAGATCAATGGCCCACCCACGGCCCCTTGGATTCTATTCCAATAACAAAATATTTAAGTAAACTATCAAGCATCAATTTGCTTATTATGCGTTATCGCAAATGTCCACCACACCCACACAGTGGCCCAAGTTTAAACTAGCATTAGTGACGAGAAGGTATAGGTTTGTCACCATATAAATGAACATCCAGGGATACAAAAAGTTCAAAAAACTAATCAGATATGTTATATAGCACACTGCATGGAAAATAGGGGTACCTAAAAGCTAAGTGGAATGCACGACAATGGCAAGCACACTCACATGATCGTAAGAACCTCATCCTTTGAAAATCTACAGATTATTTGTCGAAGATGCTCTGCAGTCTGGCCATCCATTGCAGCAATCGAATAAAAACTAGAAACAAAATGAACCTTGGCTTCTAAAAAGCATCTGACATGTTCCTGCAATATCATAAGTGTTTGTCTTGTCCTCATAGCATCACTGCAAAAAAAAACGCACACGCACACACAGAGGAGGATTCCAAATGAGTGATGTATATGTGTTTCTCACAAATGTGGGATGGTTCAGCACCCAGTATGAATAAGTTGCAATGTTTTGAGCGAGCTAACCTACATAAAATGAGCTCAGGTACCCAACCCAGCTTCTGGAGCTTGTGTGAAACACTAATAGCAGCATCTCGTCCAGCTTTACTCAGAGGACGATCATGATCTGTACAGCCAGGACAAAAAGCTTGAGCATTTTTTGTTTTAAAGATTCTTCTTGAAATCTTCTCCTTTGCCTTCTCACAAACACAACTTTCAAATAATCCGCAGATATACCTTTAAATATATATATTTATGACCCAATTCAGGTAGGGGAAAAGGGGAAAATATATTGGACATAAGATTTTGAATTCAGAAAATAGATTCACGATGACAGTTCAGATATATTGAAAACAAAAACATATACAACATGAATCAATTCATATCAACAACCGGTTTAGAAGTTTTTTTCCTTTCTGAGATGGATTTTCGACCAATTGACTGATTTCGCTATCCAAATGTTAATTGAGCAGGCAAGTGAATACATGTTAATTTTCCCCTCAACCAAGCCTACATGTACTATTCCTCGGGAATCTACCAATTAACAACGAAGCTAAGGTGTCAAGGTGCTTGCACATGCTAGGCTCACTGGTCAGGTAGCTCCTGCAGACCAAAAACGGAAGATATGACATTCTCAATGCTCTTCTTGATTATTTTTTGGTCGATATAGTGTATCTATCTCCAATTCATAATAAACATTTACAATCTCCAAATCATACTAACACATTCACATATAATCCAGACATAAGCAGCTTCCAAATGAGAATAAGACTGGCTAGCGTTTCTCTTCCACAATTGTGCATCGAACGGCCAAATGCTATAGATATTGAAACATACTGATTCACAATGTAACCTAACAAAGTATCAGAGAAAGAGATGGAGAACAAAGACTTCCATCAGAGAGTACCTCGCAGTGAACGATCTTCCCAAGAGCTCTCGGCAGGGCGAAGCAGAATCAGGCGACGAGTACACGACGACGATTCCTCAGAAGCAGATCCTTCGGTGTTCTCAAGTGTTAGGGATCTTCTGAGCAGTAGACGGTTAGGGATTCTGAAGGAGGGTGGAGAAGCAGGAGGATGGAGTGAGGGCAAGGGAGGCGAAGAGTGCAAGGTGAGGTAGTGCAGATGAGGCGCATTGCAGCACATAGCAACCATGGCTTGCGCCTTTGAAGACGCTATCTAGTCTGCAATCGCAATACCCCCTTTGCGGCTTTGCCTACTACTGCTGCACTGCATTACGAGACGACGAGACACATCACCAGACGTCCATCGCCACCGATTTGCTTGGTATCGTTTCTGTCTAGGGATGGCAACCGGGTAAAACGGGACGGGATTTGCATTCCTCGTCCCCGTCCCCGAACTTCCGTACCCGTCCCCGTCCCCGCGGAGAAATAAATTTTATTCCCCGCCCCCGTCCTCATCGGGGAACGGGGTCTCCGTCCCCGTTTCCCGTTTCCCCGTTTCTTCATCTCCGAACTCCGGTTCCTTATTCCTTCGTTCTCATTTCCCGTTCTATTTCCCCGATTTCTTATTTCTTTGATGTTGTATAATTAATTAGTTATAGCATGCATTTAACTTCTAATTTATTTATTTATTTTCTTATAATTTTATAAATAAAACTAATTGATTTGTTTGGAAATGTTTGCTTATGCGGTTATATTCTTGACCATGAAATGAAAAATCTAAAGGAATTCAACCCAATTTCTTTTATCAGCTTAACATCATCCTGAGATTACGTATTAATAATTAGATCAATGAATTAATCAAAAATATATTAGTTTGTTAAATAATTAGCAATTTAAACATTTACGTACGTATATATAAATGGAATACATTTAGATAAATTAATTATATATATATAATTAATGTATATATATATAATATATAATTAAATACATTAGTTAACGAAGACGAATTAATTATACATTAGTTACGTATATAGAACTAAGAAGGTTTCCAACGGTATACATTAGTTACGTACATATATATATATATATATTAGTTAGTTACGTACATATATTATTATATATATATATACACACATACATTTAGATATACATTAATAAAGCTAACGATACATTAGTTACGTACATATATATATAGAGATAGATAGATAGATTAATTATATAATTATAATAAAAAGAAGACGAATTAATTGAGCTAACGATTACATATAAATATAATTAGTTAATATAAACTATAATTCTATATAATATGTGAAGCGAGGATCACCGTTGGATTAAATCTAACGGTTAAAAAGTTAAATATATATACAATATATATCTAATATACATACGGGGTCCCCGCGGGTGAATACTATTCCCCGTCCCCGTCCCCATTTGGACCCCGAATTTTGACCCCGTTCGAGGCGGGGTCGGGACGAGTCCCTGTGATTTAAAGGTTTTTTGCCATCCCTACTTCCAACATTTAACCAATCCGGGTATGTGATTTCTGTTGCGAATAATGGGGTGTAATAAGGATGCCAAATCATTCTAGAGCAGAATATATAGACAATCACATGCAAGCCAAATATGATAAATGAATTATTTAAACTAAATCCATAATCAGTCCTAAAATCAAATAACCAGAGGTCTGGAGAATTGGTTCTTGTCTGATGGTGGAATAGAACATAACCAGTCCTTGCGAGCCCAGAAGCAAAGTAAAGGAATCAGTTCCTCAATGAAGGCAGAATGGAAAACTCATCGAGCGACGATGGGAAACGCCTTACATGTACCTGCATAAGTAACAAACAGAAAAACAAACAAGAACATAGCTAACGCCAGCGGGATACGCTGTGCTCTTAAGAATCTTTAGGCTGCCCACCATCTATGGTTCATGCACGGGTTGTTAGATAACGCAAGTTCTCTCAGGGTACGATAGATCTTTGTCGAACGGTTTCACAAGTACTGAAAGACACGAGAACGTGACTGAGTGGTGATCTTCCTCTATCTTGAAGTGCCGATGGCTGCAAGCCAAAGAAAAAAAAAACAGTAGTAGGGAAGAATCAATTCTCTTTGGTCTGAATCTGCAATCTGCATCATGTGTTGGTCCCAGAAAAGGGTTGGATAAGTTCAGAGAGGGGGTTAATGAGCTTGTCACGATTTTTAAAATCTTTTTACAAATCGTGTGAGTATGCAGCGGAGATGACTAACCCCTTTTTAGGTTGATTTTCAAAACTGTTTTACTTGTTAGGTTTTAAATGAGCTAGATATGCTTATGCAATGCTAAAATAAACAATGACACGCAATCTATAGAGGTTCACGATGGTGTAATCTGCTACTTTTTTCTTCTCCTTGTGATGTAGGAGGAATTCACTATTGTGTTTACAATACACTAATACAATAGTGTACAGTCCTTTACAATCCTTGGTTGCTTCGCTATTTAACCCTTGCAGTTCCTTCGCAGAGTACTTCAACTGCTATCACACCCACAACTCCTTCACAACAACGTGTTGCTTTAGTTGCTTCAGTCCTTCACACCCTTCAAGTGCTTCACTGATCTTCAATTCCTTCGCAGATCACTGCTTCTACTGATTCAGTCCTTCAGAGCCTCAACTGCATCACTGATCTTCAAGAATATTGATTCCTTTTCTTGAATTTGATTGGATCTGAACAACGATCCTGAGACTTTATTTTATGTATCTTGTTGGACCTTGGTTGGCTCGATGACTCTTTCAGAGTTTTCTTAAATGCTTCATGTGTTTAAATTTTTCTCAAACTTGTTTAATACTTTATATGTTGTTCATCACTGTATATTTATTATCTCCTTTGAAAATAATCTCGTTGAAGAGCCGTTGAATATGATCTTCTTCTTTCCTTCGAATTGTCTGGAAATCCAGTGGAAAGTGGTTCTGGTCTGGTCAACTTTTCTTGTTTGTGTATGATGTCCAAAAGCTTTCTTTCTGAACTAGGGTTTTCTTGTTCTGACATTCCTTTTTCAAAAAATTGACTTGCCTTTTTGAATGTTGCAGCATCTTGTGATCTTTGTCTTCTTTTGATTGTATTCAACATCTTCAAATGATTTGAAATAAATTCGAAATCATTTATTTTCAATATCGAAAAATTCTAAGTTCAGTGCATGGTTGATTCTGACATCTGACACATACTGACTCAGCACTCACTTGGCTTGCCTGCCCCAGATGCTTAACCTCGACTGGTCTGTCTAAGCTTCTTTTCCTTGGCTGGTTCTGACTAAGTTGCTTTATTTCGACTGTTTTTATCTAAGCTGGTCACACTCGATTGCAACAGTGTCAACTGGTCAATCTTGACTACTCCTGTGTGGAATGATCTTCCTCGACTGGTCTCGAATAAGCTGATTCAATGTAGGCTGATCTAACTTGACTGCTACAGTGCAAGCTGATCCATCTCGATTAGTCTCTACCATGCTACTTTTGAATTTGCAGGTCCTGATTGAGCTGCTTCCGACTGAGCTGGTCCTGACTAGGTTATTTCTGACTAAGCTGGTTCTGACTGAGCTGTTTCTGACTACGCTACTTCTGACTGAGCTGTTTCTAATTGAGCCTCTTCTGACTGAGCTATTTTAGACTAAGTTATTCCAGACTCGACTGCTCCAGACTACGCTGCTTCAAACTCGACTGCTCCAGATTAAGATGCTTCAGACCAACGTGCTTCAGACTCGATTGCTTCAAACTAAGCTGCTACTGTCTAAGCTGCTCCAGACTCGAGTGCTTCAGACTAAGTTGCTCCTCCTTTACTACCAGCCTACCCTGTTTAAGTTGTTATGTGCAACCACTCTAGCTATCATTCAATTATCTAGTCTAGCAATTACTCAGCATCATTAAAACATACAAGATCAAATCATAACAATTTCCCCCTTTTTGAAGATTCCTAAACATAAAAAATTGAATGAGCAAAGAGTAAAAATGATTTTACTCATGTAAATAAAAATGTTGAAACATCAAAGGAGTTACACAAATACAGATCAAAACAGAGAAGTACTTTAGATAAACTATCTTCTGTCAGGGAAGAAAATGTCATCATTGATGTGCTGCCTGACGTGATTCTGGTCGGCTTAATAGCGAGAGATGATAGTTCGATTCGAGTTCTTGACGGTCCGGTCTTGAGGGCTCTCGTTCAAGCATTTCAAGACTTATTGATGGGACTTATTCGATGTGTCGTGGCACATTCTTACACCAGAAGATCAAGAGGAGGCATCGATGATTTATTCCGGAGCTTGTTGTTCTTTCACATGGAGGATCCCAGGCCCGGCGGACGCCCTACACCACCTGAGCAGGCGCCCGACCAACTGCCCAATTTCAAGCCTAAAGTTTCTTTTCCGGCCGAGTGCCCGACAGGCTATTTCAGTCACCCACTGCGGAGTAGTTTTTCTTCGACTTTTTACACAAGCCTAACAGGCACCTGACGCTCCAATGCCAGGCGCCCGTCGGGCTGCTGCAGGATTTTATTTTGTGCAGATTTTTGCATTATCTTTTGTGGATTTGTTTCCTTTTTCGTCTTGTGAGTATATAAACCTTTCCTAGGGTTGTAAAACGATCACCTATCAATTTAAGGATTATTTTGAGAGAAATCCCTTTGTTTCGAGAGGAATATGATCAAACCGTGTGGATTCAGGGAGATCAAACTGACTTATTAATCAAACTGTCGAATTCGATTATGGCGTCATCACGTGCCAAGGTTCGCATCATCCAAATAGTCGTCGGGTCGCGGTTAAGTCCAAGGTTCGCGTCGTTTGGTGTCGTTAGGTCATGGTTCCATCCCAAGCCGTTAGAAGGGATTCTCGGGTAGCCTACTCGGCCAGGTTCATCGATAACCAATCCGTCAGGTTCACGTTATTTGGTATCACAGCCTATTTCTCACAGGCTTGTCTATCTACCTATCCCTTTATCTTTTTTGTATCTTGTTTTTTCGTCGTCTTGCGTTGTTAAATTCTTTCGTCTTGAATTCATCGTGTCAAAATTCAAAAAAAAAAAAAAAATAATTTCAATCTTTCTTTCGCTTGTGTCGTCAAAATTTAATCTTGATTTTCTTTGTTAGTGTTTGCATCTAGTCGTCAAAAAACAAAAAAAAAATCGAATCTTTCTATCTTTTCGTTCTTGATTTCATTGAGTCTTTAGTTTTGTGTTATCGTTGATTTCATCGCATCGCAAAAAAATTGAGGGATTCTTGGCTTGATCGTTAGTTTCGGCAAATCTTGAAGTTATGGATTTGATTCTATTCAGCAAAAAAAAAAAAAAAAAAAAAAAAGAAAGAATTATGATTTGTTGCCAAACAAAGAAAAAGCCACTACAAAAAAAATAAAAAAATAAAAATAAAAAAGGCGGCTGAATTGTGCAACAAAAAAAAAAAAAAATTAAATAAGGGAAAATTGTGACTTGTGCGGATTTGTCGTGGAAATTTGATTGTGCCGAACTTGCCATGAACTTGATTGCTTGCTTCCTTATTAATTTCCTACGTTCATATTCGTAGTCGTGTCTGTTTTTCTATTCGTGTCGGCTTTTCTTTTCGTGTCTGTTTTCTGATCGTCCTTTGTCTTTATAGCCTTTCTTGTCGAGTCTTGCGTTTTTTTTTTCTAGTTCGATTGTTGCGTTTGTTTGACTGCTCGTGTCTATCTACTATTTGATCTGATTTCTACGGAACTATTGAGATTTGAGTGGAAAAAGGCAAGAATGGTGAGATTAATTGAGAGTAAAAGCCACTAGAGTGAAAACACACGAGTGAAACCTATTGTGAGGATTTCATTTATCTTATTTTATCAATTCACATGGCTGTTGAATGAAATAACCGGGTGAAAGGTGAAGTTCATGGAGGAATGGAAGCTGTAGTTGGGTGTGCACAACAAATGATTAGAAGGGAAATTATGAAAAATTTGGTTGCTCGGTTAGATAGGTTGGTGGAGGCGTGTGTAGGACCACCTCGGGTGAATGGTGAGCATGGTAGACATGGTAGAGAGAGGCGTGATGATTACTATGACGGAGTTGATGATAACGGTTCTTCGGGTAGTCATAGGAGTGATAAGAGTGGTGATCATGAGAGGAGAAGCAAGGATGGGAGAGTAGTGACGAATGATTATTGTGTGGAAAGAGTTGAGAAAAATTATATAGGTAGTCATGGGAGTAATGATCATGGTGTAGGGGTGTGTGATAGTAGGAGGGGGAAACAAGAGAGGCAGAGAGATATTTCTGTTATGACTCAAGTAGAACTACAACATGACAATAAATGTGGAGTTCATATTGCTACACCTTCATTAGCTAAGGAGATTTTGGGAGAACGAGTAATTGTTAATAATGAAGCCCAACGAGGGAAGTTATTTTATACGAGATGTCATGTTAGGGATAAGGTGTGTAGTGTGATGATCGATGGTGGGAGTTGCACCAATATTGCTAGCTCGTTGATAGTGGAGAAGTTAGGACTACCCACGGTAGATCATCCTAAACTCTATGAGTTACAAGGATTGACTGACGATGGAGAATTGAGGGTGAGTAAACAAGTGTCCGTTCCATTTAGGATTGGGAGATATGAGGATGTGGTGTTGTGTGACGTGGCTCCAATACAGACGAGTCACTTGTTGTTGGGGCGTCCATGGCAGTATGACCAGAAAGTGACTCATGATGGTTTTACTAATCGGTACTCTTTTGTGCATAATCAGAAAAAGATTAAGCTTACTCCGTTATCTCTTGAACAAGTTTGTGAACACTAAATGCTTTTGAAAGAGCAAAGTGAAAGGGAAAAACAAAAGGTGAGTGAGCGAGAAGAGAAAACAAAAGAGGAGGAAAATCAAAAGAGTGAAAAAGAAAATTTGGTGGGGATGAAAAAGTGTGAGATGGAAAAGTATGAGGGTGAAAAGAAAAGGAGCGAGAAAGATAGTGAGAAAGAGCTAGAGGTCGAGGCAAAATCGAGAAAAAAAACATTAATATACTCACTCCATGAGGTAAGAACAGAGGGAGACAAAAGGGGAGAAGAGTTGGAAGAGGAAAAAGCCAATATTGAGAAGGAAGCATTGTTTTTAGTTACTGACATTCCTAACCTTGTTTTGTTTAGTTCTGTTGCTTCTTTGATACAGGTCCATGAGGATGTCATTCCGAAGGAGGAGAAGGAACTACAGAGTCAAGAAGCTGATTTGACTGGTGAAGTTTATGTGGGTAAGATTGATGAATTTTATGCAACCCCAACTTTTTTTTTTTTTCCGAAACGGTAAGTGTATATATAAACTGTACACAATTTACAAAAATCATCGGGCCATCGGCTGAAAGGCCGAGAACAAAAGCTGGATCACAACAACACTATAATACATCAAGCATTACATGGCCGAGATAAAAAATACACGACCATCCTATACATTCAATCTAAGCACCAAAATTAAAAGTTGGTACAAAGGTAGGAAAAGTGTAATACATAGTCTGAAAGACATGTATTTTAATTTTCCGTACCCGGTCTTCAATATCCAAAGGTTTTTGTTGCCAAATGAGTTCATTACGTCCCTCCCAAATATAATACACGGCTGCTGCAGAAGATAATCGTATAGTAGTAGCTCTTTGACCATTTCCCCAAGCTCATCTTTTAATCCATGGTAGAAGAGTATGCAGCGCCTTTAGATGCAATAGGAGGTGAAGCCACTGCTGAATCTGTTGCCAAATACCTGCAGAAAATCGGCAGAAGAAAAAAAGATGCAAAGTCGTTTCCATTTGTTCTTCACAAAATGGGCAGAGCCGACATGGGACATCGCCCCTGAGATTGTAGCCAAATCTGTGCAACCCCAACTTTGATAACATCTAAGGAGGATAAGATATGTTTTTTTTAGCGATGGGTGTCGGGTTGACTTTTACCTTTCGGTAAGATGTCATCCTTCTATTCCAAGCTTAGATAATATACTTATTGAGTGGCATGACACTTCTTTGTTATCTAAGCCTGCATTTGTGTTGAACGATAGAAGTGATTGGAATTTAGCAATTAATGCGGAGCATGAACTACTAGATAGGTTGGTTATGCCGTTTGACTTGTCCAATTATTCTAGTACCTTCCTGCATATGACGAATTATGGTTCACATAGCTCTATTGGAAAATCTGTTGATCCATTCTATGTCGGCTTGCGTTTTATCTCAGTTTTTAATGGTTTGTCGACTGCTCTAGTTGGTTTTGATGCTCCTTCCTCGTAGGTATTTGAGTTTGACATTCTTGATATGGCACCATGGGGTCAGCCTCCTGACATGTTTGGTACGACTTTCATGCATTCTGATTTCATTGATGGTGCTTTGGTAAATTCTCGACGTTCTTTATTTGCGATGACTAATTTGCATGTGGTGTGGCATAATTTTTTCCGCTTTGCTTTATTTTTACCACATCATGTCGTGCTTATTTTTATTGAGATGCTTGCGTTTACTGTTCGCATGGATTCGCCTTTTGATGGTGGAGTAATAATGGAATATTTAGATCCACCGTGGTTTGCAATTGATTGAGATGATGCATATGTGTTGCTTGAGCCCGCCATTGTAATGATAGGTGTAGTTGACTATGAATTTCCGGGTAGAGTGGCGTGTGAATTTGATTGATAGGGTCATTGAGTCGTTGGGCTCAGCTACTACATCTAATCTTTTTACATGTTTTCCTACTATTGTCTTGTATGTTGTTAGTGCCTAGGATGTTGTGCCTCGTTTGCTGACCTTATATCGGATTATGCGTTTGTTGTGAAACCTGATTTACTTCGGTTGCTATTAATTGATCCACTTTATGTTGGCAAGTATTCGCTCATAAATTTTATTGACGTGCCGGCCACACTAGCTAGCACGATTATTGGATATGGGACAGGTGTCGAGTGGGATACTACGTGCATTTCTTTGTTATATCTTTTTTCTTCTCTTGGCACATTTTAGTTTTTCATCTCCGGAAGTGGTTATATTGTTTTGCGTTTGGGGTTAGTTGAGTCCTGTTTTATCTTTGACGCGCTTTTATGTGTTTGGTCTTGTTTGATTTTTGATCCCGGCATCGGGATATGGCTATATGCATATTGTTCTATCTTAGAACCAACTTGTGATTCTGGTCGTAAGTTGCTTCTATTGACACCATTTGTTGCACTTATTTGTTGGGGTTTGACTTTGGTTTCTTTTGCGGTCACTGTCTTTGTCAGTGTATGTGTTGGAATGCCTTCATTTGTTTTATATTTTTGGGTTTTCGATCCCGGTATATTACATGAGTTGCTTCATTGTTGTGTGCTAGCTCGTTTTTGTGTGGTCGCCTATTCTTTATTGTTGTGTGTTGAAGTGCGTTGTGTGCATGTTATCTTTCTTCTTGCTGAATCGCGTTTGTTTGTTTCAGGTGTCGACTCCGATTTGAGGACAAATCCTTTTAAAGAGAAGGGGGATGACGTGATTCCGGTCGGCTTAATAGTGAGAGATGACAGTTCGATTCGAGTTCTTGACGGTCTGGTCATGAGGGCTCGCGTTCAAGCATTTCATGACTCATTGACGGGACTTATTTGACGTGTCGTGGCACATTCTTACATCGGAAGATAAAGAGGAGGCATCGATGATTTATTCCGGAGCTTGTTTTTCTTTCACATGGAGTACCCCAGGCCCGACGGGCGCCCGACACCACCTGAGCAGGCGCCCGACCAGCTGCCCAATTTTAAGACCGAAGTTTCTGTTCTGGTCGGGCGCCCGACCGACCACCAGCAGGCGCCCGATAGGCTATTTCAGGCGCCCGCTACGGAGTAGTTTTTCTTCGACTTTTTGCACAAGCCTAATAGGCTCCCGACGCTCCTCTGGCAGGCGCCCGTCGAGCTGCTATGGAATTTTATTTTGTGCGGATTTCTGCATTATCTTTTGCAGATTTATTTCCTTTTATGTCTTGTGATTATATAAACCTTTCCTAAGGTTGTAAAACGATCACCTATCAATTTGAGAATTATTTTGAGAGAAATCTCTTTGTTCCAAGAGGAATGCGATCGAACTGTGTGGATTTAGGGAGATCAAATTGACTTATTAATCGAACTGTCGCATTCAATTGTGGCGTCATCATGTGCCAAGGTTCGCGTCATCCAAATAGTGGTCGGGTCGCGGTTAAGTCCAAGGTTCGCGTCGTTTGGTGTCGTTGGGTCACGATTCTATCCCAAGCCGTTAGAAGGGATCCTCGGGTAGCCTACTCGGTTGGGTTCGTAAGTAACCAATTCGTCGGGTTCGCATCACTGCCAGTGATGCCATGTTACTGCTTCTGGTAAGTCACCAAATGCACCTCCTCTGAAGAGCTTTTCAAACTCTAGGGTGGATTCAGTTGCTGAGATAACAGAGCCTTTATATTTCTTCTTCTTATCTTGACAGAAGTAGAAAAATGCATCTGCTCTACTTAGCTTCTGTTTCTTCTAGTGTCCACTGCTATATAACTTTCCGAACTCTTCCATTTCCTATGCTGAGAGCATTTCAGAGGGTGGATTTTTGATTCGTTGCTCTTCTTTCATCTTTGAGCTCCCATTGGCACCAACCTTAACTCTTGGTCCTCTTTGCTCCTTTCTAGAGCCTCCAGAACCTTCCCCCTTTTTGGCATCCTCAATGAAGCTCAGTAGGGTTTCAGTAAGGAAGGCTTGGAACTTGGAGACATCTTTCACCGTGGTTTCAATGCTTTGCAGTCTTATGTCATGCTCTAAAAATTTTTGCTCAATGAGGTGTTTCAAATCCATTCTATTTTCTTCAACTTTCATCTCCATGTAAGAAGTTTGGTCTTTAATTTTCTCAGACACCAAATTAGCAACTTGAAGCATGGTCTTCTTGAGGGTGATGGCAAGGTGTTTGAGTTCATCAGAAAGGTTGCTGAGATATGTATTTATTTCACTGAATTATGTATTTGTTTCACTGAATTTGGCCCAACTCAGCTTCTCCCTCTGATCGTCTGTGAAGATTTTGGACTCCAAATGCTCAGACAGCTCTTTAATGCCTCTGTTTTGTTGGTCTATTCCCTCCAATATGTACTTCACGGCTTGTTCAATGTGCTCATGAATGGGAGTTGTTGAATGGGAGCTTTCAGCAGCAACAGGGCCCTGGTACACTACCATCTTCCAACCTTGTCAATCCTTGGGATGATCATCTGCTCCTATGCTTACAAAAACCTCCTTGAGAAATTCATCAACAAAAGCATTCTTGGGATCATCTGTTGGCTGAACATCATCTAAAGCAACATCCCTAGATGCTCCACAGAGACATCATCCTTGGGATTTTCTTCCTCAAAATCTTCATTTACAGCCTCAACAATTTCAACCATATCATCAATTTCAACTGCTTCTGGATTCTCACTCCTAGATGCTCCATCATGAGTATCATCCTTAGGGTGTTCTTCCATGTTTGCATTTGCATAAATAGTATCATCATTCTCAATATCATCCAGCTCCTCGTGATGTGCCTCTTCCAGCTTTTCTTCTTGTTGTTGTTCTCCTTCTGGTACATGGTGTGTGGACTCATGAACTGATTCATGAGCAGATGCTCCATCACCACCATTTCCTTGATCATCATCATCATCATCTTCATTATGGGCCTGGGCTATTTAATAACCCCCTTTCCCTTGGCAACATGCCTCTTGTAGGCAGATGCTCCAACCTTAAAAAGCTCAACAAGTTTTCCAACATCTATGAGATCAACAATCTCATTAGATGAAGTCATTCTCAGCACCCAATCTTCCTCTTCTTGCATCATGGAGATTGTGTTAGCTTGAGCCCTTTATCTACTGAGCTTCCATGATAGCCATGAATTGAATCTGGTTAGCTCTTCATCAATACTGACATCATCATCAATCAAAATTGGTGTGGACTCCGGTGCAGCAGCAGTCTCAACCTCAACTGGTCGTGTTGGGTTGGGGTCCCGAGTATCATGAGACTGGTCTTGAGCAATTCCAGCAGCCTGCTCAGTCTCAAATGCCTGTTCCCTATGTTCTGATTCATGGATTTGCTCTACTTTCCCCTGAGATTTAGCATGGGATGAGGAAGTAGTTGATGTGATTCCGGTTGGGTCACTAACGGATGAAGATGAATCGGTTCGAGTCCAGGACGATCCGATCATGAGAGCTTGAGCAAAGGCATTTCAAGACTCTTTAATGGGGATCGTTCGACATGTTTACGCCCAATCTCATACATAGAGCTTGAGCGGAGGAGCCGTTGATTATTGCTGAAGTTTGTTGCGCGTTCGCGAAGAAGAGGAGCAGAGGGACCAGGCGCCCGACGGGATCGAGCAAGCGCCCGACCAATTGCCAAAAATCAAGCTTGGAGTTTTTGTTCTGATCGGGCGCCCGACAGGGGTTGACAGGCGCCCAACAGTCTGTGGGCGGGTGCCTGACAGTTCATTTCCGGCACCCGTCGCAGAGTGACTTTTTTCTTCGATTTTTGCTCAAGCCTAACAGGCGCCCGACCCCCTTCTAGAAGGCGCCCGTCGAGCATGCTGCAGGCGGAATTATTATGGATTTTATTTTATTTTCTTTGGGGATTATTTTCTTTTTGGTCGTTGACTATACAAACATTGTTTAGGGTTGTAAAACTCATTATCTATTGATTTGAAAACCCTTTTGAGAGAAACCTCTTTTTTCCGCGAGGAATTCGATCGAGCCGTGTGGATTTGGGGAGATCAAACTGACTTATCAATCGAATTGTCGCATTCGATTGTGGCGTCTTCACGTGCCAAGGTTCGCGCCATCCAAATAGTCGTCGGGTCGCGGTTAAGTCCAAGGTTCGCGTCATTTGGTGTCGTTGGGTCGCCGTTCCATCACAACCCATTAGAAGGGATCCTGGGGTAGCCTACTTGGCCGGGTTCTTCGCTAGCCAATTCGCGTCAGTTGGTATCAGAGCCTACTTCTCACAGGCTTGTCTATCTTTCCCTTCGTTATTGTCGTTTCTTGTTCTCGTTATCGTTGATTTCTTTCGTGTCGTTCGTCTTTAATTCATCGAGTCAAAAAAAAAAAAAATCAATCTTTCTTTCATTTGAGTCTTCAAAATTCAATCTTGATTTCCTTTGTTGGGGCCTGCTTCTAGTCATCAAAATCACACACACAAAAAAATTGCTTCTTGAATTTTTTCGTCTATCGAGTCCACAAAATAAAAAAAGGAAATTCTTGGCTTGTTCGTTAGTTCGGAAAAAATCTTGAGAATTGAAGATTTGATAT
This sequence comes from Dionaea muscipula, assembly GCA_028571145.1. Lineage (NCBI taxonomy): Eukaryota > Viridiplantae > Streptophyta > Magnoliopsida > Caryophyllales > Droseraceae > Dionaea > Dionaea muscipula. Next base: position 14,931 of record JAOWBR010043855.1, read on the forward strand.
TTATCGGGAAAAAAAATGAGGGATTGTGATTCGTTGCAAAACAAAGAAAAGCCAACAGCCTAGTCAAAAAAAAAAATCAATAAAAAAAGGCGGTTGATTGTGAAAAAAAATCGTGACTTGTGCCGAATCGTTGTGGAAAATTGATTGTGCCGAACTTGCCGTGGACTTGGTTGCTTGCTTTTCTAATTAATTCCCTTAGTTCATACTCGTAGTCGTGTCTGCTTGTCTTTTCGTGTCTGCTTGTCTTTTCGTGTCTTCTTTTCTTTCGTGTCTGTTTTATTCGTCCTTGGTTTCATAGCTTTTCTTGTCGAGTCGTGTTTAGTTCGATTGGTACATTTTTTTGACTACTTGTGTCTTTCTGTTGCTTGATCCTTTTCCTACGGAACTATTGAGATTCGAGAGGAAAAAGGCACGAGTGGTGAGATCAATTGAGGGTAAAAGTGTGATGGACCACTCTTTTTCGAACGGATTTGATTTTTAATTGGTTTTTCGTGGTTGAGTCCTTTTGGTTCTTGTTTTGATTTCGAGGACGAAATCCTTTTTAAGGAGGGAAGGATGTGATAACCCGTCCCGGTTATCGTTGTTTTTGCCGGTTTGTTTTACTAATTATTTATGGCCGGTTTGTGTTTATTAATTAATTTTATTGGGTTCATTGAGCTCGGTATTTATTATTCATTTTATTTGTAAATTCGAGATTTAATATTGGTGATTGTGGGTTAATAATATTTTTATAGTCAGTAATTATTTATTGGTTACTACGTATTATTAATATTGGTTATTTGTTATCAATATTTATTTTACCGTCCACTAGTTT
>JAOWBR010043966.1:0-15743 GCA_028571145.1 Dionaea muscipula
AGAAATCGGACATAATCAGTCCAAAAGAATGTTATTGATGAAAGCCAGTACTTACGATATCGGCTGAAAAGCCGGGAACATTTGCTGTGAGAGGCTCGAATCTTCGGCTTAGGAGTCGGAGATGATGGCTGAGGAGTCAGAGGTGACGGCTGAGGAGCCGGAGATGTCGATCCTGAAATTAAACCATGTAGCAATGATGGTTAGATGGCGTGATAACTTAAAAATAAAGGATACTGGTGACCGAATGACCAAACTTCATCACTCATGGACAGAAAGCGAACGATGGTTATTGATTAATGAGTCAGAATATATAATAACGACCAAAGGAGGGACATTCGAGTGTCATAACATCCTTGAGAAACATAATTGAAGTGACCGAATGGTCGGTCTTCGTAATCGATGGCCGAGAGTGAGCAGTGGCGGATGAGCCAGGGATAGAAACTGAAAGGCCAAAAACAAATAATCGGCCGAATGACCGACGGGTGTAATCCCAACTTTGATGTGAATAGCGACCATTTGACATCGGGTCGAAAATTCTGTAAGATATAATAAGGGCGACTACGAGGATGAACGTGGAAACCATTAAGTCGGAAACTGATAAGGGTTGATTAGACTAATAATGATGATGCCGCCTTATAGATCGGGAGGCTACGGTTGAGAAGTCAAAAATATAATTACGGCTGAACGTCTAGAGAAACGGCTATGAAGTCCGAAGGAAATCATCGTCTTTGAAGCCGAAGAGATTATGAAACCGATAGAAACGATCTTGCGGCCAGGGACTGATTGTTATGGTAGCCCTGATACCGATGATAATAATGACCGAACGGTCAAACTCGAACGGTCAGCGAAGCAAAAGAAAAACGGTCGATAGGCCGAAAACTATGCGATATAATACCCGCGAAAAGCGTGACAGTAGGAACCGGATGGTCGGTACTTAGTGACTACTGAGTCGGTGGATATGTAGTGGCCGACAAGTTAACAACATTGGCTGAGAAGCCACTCCAAGTGACGCAATTTGTGAGAATTATTTCCATATCCCGACATGTTGGTGTGCTCAAGATTGACGCACCACGAGAAGCTTAACTTCATATTATCTTCACCGGAGTGACCCAACTTATGTGGAGAAGAGGATCGGATGGTGCGTTCCATCGCTTGTTTTTTAGATAGAATTATAGATGCGGTATATATCCTGCAGTCCTGTATTTAAAAATGTTGTGGACTTGCACAAGAGTGGTTAGATGTGTATTTGAGATAAGAGCGTAATGAATTCGTTCAAGAATTCGATGAAAACGGCTAAAATGCTGGCGTATGTCGGCTAAGAAACCGATTAAACGACTGAAAAGTCGGTGTGAGTCAGCTGAGAATCCGATTAAAATGATAAAAAGTCGGTGTGAGATAAATAAATGGAACAATAAACCTGAGCTATCTGATTCGTCGACCGAATGGCCGAATTGGTGGCCGATGAGTTGGAAGCAGTCACTGGCTGACTGGTTGATCAATGATAGCTAACTGGTTGAAAAGGAGCCACAGTTGTTGGGTGCTATCTCTCTTATCGTAGAATTGGACTAGGTCCTTTTGCCTTTTGGATGGGATAACAACCGACAATTGTGTGGGAGTGGTCCCGGTTTTGTCTATATAGGCGGGAGCTACCCATCTTATAGTCATCTGTGTGGGACAAAGCCAGACCACAGGCTTCCTGGAGGGGATTACCCCTACCTCAGGGCAACACGGCGGGAGCTACCAGCCTTACACGGCATTCGTGCGGAACAACTCAGACCACTGGAATAAAATCCGAGGCAGGACGGATCCGGTCTACAAGGAGTTGAAAATGGCTCGGAAGCTGGTGTGTATTAACCGTTGAGAGAAACGGGTGATAAGAACCATTAATTACAATGGGTGGGTTGAGAAGGAGATGTCTTGTATGCCTACAATCACACAACAAACAACTACTGGCAAAACAGGGAAGCAAATACGATTGGAGAGGGAAGGTAAGAGTCGTCTTCTTATAGAGGACCAGACGGAGGTAGGAGTTTTTCCTGCAGAGCGGACCCGACTCAATGGCGCAGACAACCCTGGCATGGAACTACAGGTCACCCTAACAAAACCACTTAGACAGAGATGCGGGCGAGAGCTGGCTTATACTCGTTGCGGGATGGGCTCGTCTCCCTCTGGCGTTGTTAACAGGCGAGAGACGGGTCCGATTTGCTTTACCCCGTAAAGGGAAATTCTCACTCCATCATTGCTCTTGTATTTGTTATCTGTCAAAAGAAGGGAGAGACGTAAAGGGTAAGTGGTCGTGGACCTATGAACGTATACGGATATACCCTTAGTCTGCTTGTCAAGCGTGCCCAATAGTTGGATGGGGAAGCGGTTCGAGAGGTCAATGCTTGCCAGAAGCGGATCGAGCGACTCGAAATATTTTTAGACCTGTACTATGCAGCAAACTCATCAGCGGGTTGCTAAGGTGGTTAACCTTAGGAGACCGCTTCGAAGATCGAGTTAGTCCCTGATTAAAAGCATATAAATATGCATAAAGCTGAAAATAAAAGTAAACGAACAAACTTTCAGCGAGAACTAGGCGAAGGTAGGATTTTTTCCTGCAGAGTGGACCCGACTCAGTAGCACGGACAACCTTGGTATGGAACTATAGGTCACTCTGACATGACCACTGAGATAGAGATGCGGGCGAGAGCCGGCTTATACTCGTTGCGGGACGGGCTTGTCTCCCTCTGGCATTGTTAACAGGCGAGAGATGGGTCCGTTTTGCTTTACCCCCCGCAAGGGAAAATCGTCACTTCGTCGTTATCTCCGCATCATTCTCTGTCAAGAAGGAAAAGGTGAGGGGCTGTAGAGGGGAATTTGTATCCCATGTGGTTTGTGCTTCTTTTGTCCCACTTTCCTAGATTGTAAACTGTAATTTTGTACAGTTTAAAATATTTAACGCTTCCAAGAAGGAAAAGGTGAGGTGTAGGAAAAAGGCACTGAGAACTTGAGTTGAATCGAGGAGATAGACTTGACGATTGAGTCGAGGCGTGGGTCATATGTATGATATCAATGTTGTCGAGAGGGGATGGATTGACCCTCCATGCTCTGGGACCTGTGCTAGGTAGCAAACATGTCAGTGTGGTCCTAAGGTGTTTAACCTTGGGGGACCACTCCGACGATCAAGTCAATCCCAGATTTTATTAAAAATGCAAACAAATATATACAACCAAAAGATAAAGAGAAAGAAAATATAAAAGAGGGACTCGTTACTGAGTCCTGTATGACAACTGCTTCGAGGCGGCGGACGCCTTTGAGTGGTCCAAAATGAAGCCTTTGGTGATCGTCCTTCAGGTGAACGGTTGTCTATGTCAGTTGATGATCAGGTTCCCCGAATCTGAAATTCTTCTGCACGCGACAAAGTGCCCCCCGTGCTAAGATGCAGGTTCGGGGCTTCTACTGCGGTCTCTCTTGGTGGGGGACAAGGGTATCAATATTCTTCGCTGAAGAGGATGGCTCGGTGGTCTCCTCGGGAGGACATCTTTGAGGGTCAGATGATCTGTGACCCCCCACTATTTCTTCAGCACCTCGCAGTCCTCTTTTCTATGTCTGCACTCCTTGTTAAGCATGTACCATCTTCTGTCGCTAGCGATCCGTCTGGTCCCTGAAGGACGTTGCTCCTGGAAAAGCTTCCAACGGCACTGCTCATGGGCGAACTCCCTGAGGTCAGCGGAACCCATGGAGATGTACTCTGCTGGTGGTGCCTAAGGAGTGAGCTCCTCCCACGGATGGTCAATCAAGTGGGGCCTTGAACCATGCCGCCGAGATCTTCTACATCTGCGATGGCGTCCTTCATGAGAGTTGTTACTGTCGTCCTCTCTGAACTCTCGGCGACTCTCGTCTCTGGAGTCGGAGATCATCCGGGCTCTGGTCTGGTCCTCCAAAGCCATGAAGCTGTGTGCTCTCTGAAGCAGTCCATCAAAACTACGTGGCTGTCTGAGAGTGACGTCGTCAAGGAAGATTCAAGAATGCAATCCCATCAGGATGGCGGTCGTCACCAGCTCGCTGTGGAGTTCTGGGATTTGGATGTGCGTTCTGTTGAATCTAGCCATGAAATCGTTCTGGGGCACATCAGGTCGTTGTTTGATGCTGAACAGGCTGGGAGCGGACTGAGAGAGGGTGCAGGAACTGAAAAACTATCTCACGAAGGCCTCCCTCAGCTGGGAGAATCTCGAGATCGATTGCGGTGCGAAGAAGGCGTACCACTGTCTGGCAACTCTCATGAATGTGGCTGGGAAAGTACGGCACATGATAGCTTCGTCCACGTTAAACAGTTACATCTTGATCTCAAAACTTCTCAAGTGATCCTCTGTTTCAGTGGAACCATCATACTGCCAAAAATGTGGCAGTTCGAGACTTGTCGGGAATGGCACATCATGAACTTCCTAGGTGAATGGTCCCGACAAGGATCGGTTCATCACCACCGTCCGCTGGTGAACTAAGGGCTCCATGGCAGTGCACGACCGGGCCTCTCTCGCTTCTCCCGCATCAGCTGCAGGAGTGGTCTGCCATCCCCCTGAAGAGGATGTCCGCTGGACGGCCCATGCTGGGGATGGAGAAGTCGTCGATCGTCGGTCTGGTGCTGCTCCAGGGAAGATCCGATCAAAGTGGACTTGCCATTGTCCACCCTCGTCGGAGGAGGATCTGGATGAACGGGAGGAGTCTTCCTGTCAACAACTACAGGCTCAGGTGTCTGTGGAGGCAATCTCCTCTGAATATCTGTCATGAGATTTGTCATCATCGAAGTCATCATCTGCGTGAAATCTCCTTGAGTGACGAAATCATTTTGTGTTTGGGTCGGTGGATAAGAGGAATCTCCAACGTCGTTTGTGTGATCGACGGGAGTGGGAGAGTTTTCACGAGAACGAGGAAGGTTAGTCCTAGAACGGGTTGGAATCACCATGGCGTGACTTCTTCGGTCGAATTTTGACTCGCCCCTTCCGCGGTCGTCTAATCACGGAGAGGGGTGGTCAAACTTAGTATCCGAAATGCTTACGAGGGTAGAGACATCGGGATACTGAGCTCGGGACTGTGCGGCAATACTAACTGGTAGTAAGCAGCGAGTCCGAGGTCGATCCCTCGGGGAAAAGAGGTCTTTATTAGAGTCTAGTCTAGGTGGCGCGCTATTAGTATTACGAGGGGTGAGAATGAGAATATAAAAGTAAAATAGGGGGGGTGGTTAGTGAAACGTGCGGTAAAAACTAAAGGAAAAACAATACCAAATCAGCGCTTGGTTAAAAAGAAGTAACTAGCGACTGATACAGAAGGAAAACAACAAAGACTATACAGAAATAAAGACAAAATATAGTGAGTGTGATGGGATGAAATGATGCGAAGGAAATGCAAATGAAGTTACGTAAGAATCAGCGACAACTCTCTACTAACAACACAAGTCAACAGAGGGATCAATCCCTGCCTCTAGTCTATCTATCGAAATAGCGGCTGTAAAGGTTCTTTTTAGAATCAGACAAACAACATCAATTCAATGCAAAGTCACAAAAGATGAGGCTTGGTCCACACTCAACTAATGACCCTTCTCTCTCGTGACACTGGCAAAGATATTCACCTCCTTCAGGTACAAGTTGTCGCAAAAGTAGGGGGTGTTAAACCCTTCCTCTATTGTTAACTCTGAGAAGAGAAATGACTGAATCGAACTTAAATAATAATATGGAAAATGAGAACTAAGTTCAACCTTAAACTATACTTTTAAGAACTAAACTAACACTGACTATGACAAATCAAATGCTTTGGTAGTTAGCAAGTTGGGCCAAAGATTCGACTGGGTCCACTCTAGCACAAAATATGAAGTACAAGCAGCTTACTTTTTGATGTGGTCACATCTCTTACTCTCCTAACAACTCCGATTATGATGAATCAAGTTCTCTTTTAAGGGCTCGACAGTTAAGGAGCTTAGATGATTACTGAACCTAGATCTTATGAATAGATGACAATGAAGAACAAGTGATAGTAAGAGAACCTACAGAGATGTCGCGCTTGGTAAAGTCAAAAACTTAATCGTAAACTTGGGACTGGCTAGAGAGATAAAGTAAGAAATAACCGATTGGTTTAAGTTAGGAATAAGAAAAGGGAATGGGTTTACCAGCTACTCATCTTTGCTTAAATAACAAGTTAAATTACTACTTGATCTTACGTTGTAATAGTTACACTTGAAACCTAAACCAAATCTAATCCTTTTTAGCAAATTAACATGGACATTAATTGATTAAGGGTAGATTTTAGTTCATGCAATGGTGATAAGTAACACTGATTCTTGTGATGGAGATTTGCGATATGCAATGATGGATGAAGATGCAGAAAGACAAAAAGAACACAAAGTCTGAAATAAAGAGGAAACTTTCACTTAATTCAGAAAATATAACAATTGTTATTAGCCTAGCACAAGTGAAATATGTAGACCCTCAACTTAGATACTTGGGATATCTATTTATAGGTAAAATAAACTACTATTGACCTAGTTGAGACCGTTTCAAGAAGAATTACAGATGGTCGACAGGTGTAAGGTTAGGATGAATTACTTGACTCATCATACTTTTAGATGGTTCAGGAATAATCTTGATAATGCCCATGTGGCTGATAAGCGCGTGAAGATCAGATATTCCCAAAGTCGGTGGCAGTTGAGTCATCCAAAATGTTGCTTTATTGTGTCAGTCTTACACCTGTCTCCATGGCCTCTTGTGGACTTCTTCATGGGGATCTCCTTGAAGAGGTTTATGTGTAGCAACCTCTCGGCTTTGTTGCTCGGAGGGAGTCCAGTCATGTGTGCCGATTGCGAAAGTCTTTGTATGGTTTGAAACAATCTCCCAGAATATGGTTTAGAAAATTTAATTCTATGGTGATGGAGTTTGACACGTAGAGGCCTGCAAAGGATCACTCAGTTTTCTATAGACAGTTTAGTACCGGATGCATCTTCTTAGTTATCTACGTAGATGATATTGTTATTACCGTGAGTGATAATGCAGGGATTATCTCTTAATGTTTTCTTGCAGAAAAAATTTTAGACTAAACAATTGGGACGATTGAAGTATTCATTAGGCATCGAGGTTTCTCGGTGCGAACGCGAGATCTTCCTCTCCCAACGTAAGTTTGCACTTGATCTTTTACAGGACATGGGTATGATGGATGCCATACCGAGTGAGACTCCTATGCTTCTAGGAATAAAACTCATTCCTGGAGAGGTGATTCATATAAGGATCCTGATCAGTGTAGGAGATTGATGGGCAAGCTAAATTATCTTTCTATCACTCGATCAGATAGATCCTTGGATTTTTCATTGGGAGACTGCAATCCATATTCTGCGATATATTAAAAGACATCTGAGTAGGGGCTTATTTTATTGTGATCATAGACACCGACGTATAGAGGGATTCTCTGACGCAGATGTTCACCATCGGATCGGAAATTCACTACTGGTTATTGTGTCTTCGTTGGTGGGAATCTATTATCTTGGAAGAGAAAGAAGCAACCCGTCATCGCTAGATCGAGTGTTGAATCTGAATATAGAGTCCTTGCTCATGTTACTAGTGATGTTACATACCTCCGACAATTGCTTGATGAATGACCACCACTTACTTACTAGTTTCAACCTCGCTTCCTCCCGCAAATCGTAGGGAGAGGTGGAGAATGATAGAAAGCAGTAGGAAGGGAAAATATACGTACGGCAAGCGCACCGTATCAATCAAGTAATATAAAAAGTGAGTAGAATATAGTCTCATAGAGAGAGAATGTTTAGTAAATCTTGAACTACCGGATCTTTATCACTTAATGGATTGGAGTCTGATAAGAAAATAAGAGTAAAGAAAGAGAGAAAAGGAGAGAAAGGAAAAAGACTCAAGAACAAAGCTGAAAATAAAGTTACATTAAAAGCTTAATTATAACAGAGGAAGAATTCTTGGTTGTCCCTCAAGAACAAATCCGAAGCCATAATCAGTGTTAAAGAAAGCAATAAAGAAAGCTGAACAGGAAGGCTATGAGGTATAATAAATAATCTTAAACTCGTGTGTCAAACGAGAGCATTACCGTTTACTATATTCTCTAAAGAAAGAATGATTATATCGAGAACAAGGGGCTCAGGTGTCAAACCGAGATTCCTTTCCTCTTTATAATCTAAAGAAAACACGTACAAACACTGATGAGAATAGTAGGGAACGTTACCTCACTGTTATATAAGGTCAAACATCTTGTCAAACTCGTGTAAGAATAAGCAATCAGAAAGCTATGTAAATGAAGAGCAACAAATGTTTTGATGTAAGAGGGTGTAACAATAGTAGACCGAATAATAAAAAGAAAGGAATTATAAATAACTACTATCCTCAAACCAATTATGCCACCAATTTAGGGCCAAACTTTTGAGGATAATAGGAATGAACACTGGAAAATCTATACTTGACCAAGGTCGTCTTTGTCTCGATCGCACTTAATTAAGCACATAGTAACGAAACAAGGAAGGACAAAATAAAATGAAAGTAAAAAGAGAACAGGAAGAAAAGGAAATAAAATAAGAGTAACTCTTATCAAATCAAAACAAAGGTCTACTCAGATGTCTCCATAAACTTTCTATTGACATCATCAAGTTTACATGAAAGAAATGGCATGCTTCCCTCTATTTCCAACGTTTTCCATCAAGTTCCATTGATATAGTCAAGTTTTACATGTGATGTTACATATGAGTATTACAAATCTCAAAGTTTGAAGTTGTTGGGTTGGAAGTGTGGTCACGCAAGTAAAGGCAAAGATGCTTCACATGGCAATGAGGAAGGAGGTGTTGGTGACTTGATAGAAGACAAAATCAAGGTGTTCTGCTGATAATTTGGTTACATGGAGCAAAGATTACCAAACTGTCTTTGCTCGAGAATGCATTAGAAGGAAGAAATTGGTCATGGTAGGGCAGAAGGATGCCGAAGTCGTCATTTCACTTTGAAAGAGACTATCTGGGATGCTTTGGGTTATTTGAAATTAATAGAAGAATTGCATTATAGGATAGGACCAGGCTTCCACCACAGGTGGTGATGAAGAGGCTTGTCGATTTTTTTGTTAACATGTCTGTAAGAATCAGTTATCATAGAATAGCAGAGGAAACTGAGAAGTGAGAAGCCTGATGAAGGGTGACATAACTCAAATGTTACTGTATGGAAGATCGTATATTTCAAGCACTGTATATCAGTGATTTGGTACTCCATCCTTTCCTTTTCTATGCTCCAAAGGCAGATTTCCCTTGAAAAAATCACATTGTGTGTATTTTTCAATTTTAAATACCTAGTTGTATTAGGCTTTGTTTGATATAAAAGAAAAGGACAAATTTAAACAATGTAATATTTTCCCGTCTTGATTTCTGAGAAATTTTGGTGCTGTGAAATTATGCTGGTGTCCATCATCCTTTCTTTTCTGCTTGCTAACAATTCCAATTTCCTCTTAAAACATGAAATGCAGAAGAAGAAACTGATCCTTATAGGATTCCAACTAAGCACAACATAAGGATGGCAATGTATTGGCTGGTTTCTGGCTGTCAACCTGGAGATTCCTTGGTGTTTCACTATTCTGGTCATGGTTCACGACAGAGGAATTATAATGGTGACGAAGTTGATGGCTATGATGAAACTCTTTGCCCTTTAGACTTCACAACACAAGGAATGATTGTGGATGATGAGATAAATGTTGCACTCGTAAGGCCTCTCACTCCTGGTGTCAAGCTTCATGCTATAATCGATGCATGCCATAGTGGTACTGTCCTGGATTTACCATTCCTTTGCAGAATGAACAGGTTAGTTCTAATATTATTTTTATGGTCATATTAACAAATTCTTGTTTGTTGCAAATCAGGATAGGCAATTATGTCACATTTTCACGATAAAAAAGGTTACATTTTATATTATGTGGAGCAGATTATCTTATTCTTTTGTGGTGATTAATAAATGAGGGTTATCCTGTCGCTAAATGTATATGTTTGTATGCATAATTGCATATATGAGGATCTAGTGACCTGGTGCGGTGGACAGGAGGAAAACTAGCCACGTAGAGTGCACAGATGTGTGCGACAATTTTAGATGACTTCTTGACGAAATTTTAGGGATCATTAGCAAAATATTTCTATTTCAATTTTTGTCATTATCTTTTATTTTATCTTGTTTTCTTTTATTTTTGATCATTTATCTTTTTATCTTTTATCTTGATCTTTTATTCTAGTAAATTTAGTATGAGACTAACCCTATTTATTTGATTTACTTTTCCATTCAAGAGAATATATATATTTTTGCCCTATTTCTCCTTACATGGTATGAGAGGGTCCGAAATCTCCGAAAACCCTATATAGATTATAGACAGGTGATGATCTGCCGAACAAGAAGTTCGATGACTCCAGGGGCACACTCAGGCGATGGAACAAGAGGTGTAAGTGGAGACGGTCACTCGGCTAAGTTTGAGTCTGACATGGTGAATTTTGCTACGACCAAAGGAATGGTGGCGCAAGGCAGTATCGACAACAGACCTGATTTTTTTGGCAGAAATTCGTCGTCTCAGTTGACCAATCAGAAACTGAATGGCCATAATTTTTTGGAATGGGCTCAGTCTGTCAAACTGGCCAAGGGGAAAACTCGTATTTGACCATGGAATGCGTGAAACCGGCCAATGGAGATCCTAGACCGGCAATGTCGAGGTCATAGCGTGGTTAATCAATTCTATGAAACCAGCAATAGCAAAACCGCACATGTTCTTGTCCACGGCCAAGGATGTGTGGGAAGCTGTTCGGGAGATGTACTCGGACATTGAACATTACTGTCAAATATTTGAATTAAAAATGAGGCTATGATGATTCAAGCAAGGGGATCTAGATGTTACTACGCACTACAATGGAATTGTTACAGTATCGCAGGAGTTGGATTTTTGCTATGAAGATGATTGGGAGTGCTCGGCTGAGACTGTTCGCCACAAAAATAGAGAGGAGAATCAGAGGATATACGTGTTTCTTGCTAGCCTCAATCAAGAGTTAGACGAGGTCCGTGGTCAGATTTTGGGACGAAATCCACTACCCTCAATCGTAGCTGTACAGGAGGTTTTCAGGAAGTTGTGACGTTAGGGTCATCCTAGTGGGTATATTATCTAATGGCTAGAGTCACTCGTACATGAGACTTTTCCCTGGACTTATCAAAAAACGATATCCAAAATAATACGGGGAGACGACCCCCATGTCAATTCATAATAATATCGGGGAGACGACCCCCTCATCAAACCAATGACATGCCAAAACCGAAGGTTCAATGATAGATAAACGATGGTCCAGGAGATAATAGAAGGAAGGTCAACAGGATAGTCACCAGATCACGAAAACAAGACAACAGGACAGACCAAAAGACGTACAAAAGTCCATGAATACAACCCAAGTGTATAACCCATATTAACTACCCATGTCTTCCCTGTAGGCCTTAATGTTCTCAAACAAGTGCATTTGCTTAACTTTATCCTGATTCACAACCCGTGGATGATATCATTCTCACAAGTGATGATGTTGATGGAATGAAAGGTCTGAAGAAGAAACTGGTCTCTGAGTTCAAAATTAAAGATCTTGGCCAACTTAAATATTTCTTTGGAATGGAAATCGCCCGATCAAGGAAATGCATAGTGGTTTCACAGCGGAAATACATTTTAGATCTTCTTGAGGAAATAGGGATGACGGGGTGCAGGCCATCAGATACACCTATAGAATTGAAATTTAAATTAGGAGAGGTAAAGGAAGGTGTTTCGGTGAATACGGGTTGTTATCAACGTTTGGTAGGGAAGCTGATTTATTTTTCTCACACTTGACTAGACATTTTGTTGTCAGTTTGGTAAGCCAGTTTTTGTATGCTCCTAATGAAGAACACATGGAAGCGGTCTACAGGATTTTGAGGTATTTAAAAATCTACTCCTGGAATTGAAGTTTATACTGATGCAGGCTGGGTTAGATCCATTACTGATGCAAGGTCTACTTCTGGATACTACAGCTTCTTATGGGGGGAATTTGATGACATGGAGAAGCAAAAATACAGAGTGTGGTTGCGAGTAGTGCCGAAGTAGAATATAGAGCTATGGCTCAAGGAGTATGTGAGATACTATGGTTGAAGAGGATTTTGAAGGTGTTTGACAGACAACATAGACTTACCTATGAAGTTTTTTTGTGATGATAATAATAAGGCAGCCATCAATATTGCAAAGAACCCCATGCAACATGACAGGACTAAGCATGTTGAAATTGACAGACATTTTATTAAGGAGAATCTTGATGATGGAGTTATTTGTATACCGTTTATGCCTTCCAGCCAACAAATTGCAGATGTCTTAGACTACTTAGATAGAATTTTGAGCATTTTATAAGCAAGTTGGGCATGACTGATATTTATGTACCAACTTGAGGGGGAGTGGTGAAATTATAGGGATAATTAGTAGAATGTTTCGATTTTAATTTTTGTCATTATCTTTTATTTCTTATTTTATTTTATCTTTGATCCTTTCATCTTTCTTTTTTTTCTTTTATCTTGATATTTTATTCTAGGAAATTTAGTAGGAGACTTCTCCTATTTATTCGATGTACTTTTCCATTGTGTTAGGAAGAAAGAAAATAGATATTTTCCTGCCCTATTTCTGATTACACTTCCGTATTCCAAAATTATTGGTCTGTCGAAGCATCATCTGATGAGCAATGTTTGTGTATCATGTAGTCATTAATTTGTTCAATTTTATCTTCTCTTCTGAATTAAAAGTTTTGTTGACCATTGGACAATAAAAGGTTGCAAGGATTTGTAGTAAAGGACAGGTACTTGGATTCTGATGAGTGCTACTTCTATCCTTGTAATATAAGGAAGGATATGCTTTAACTTATTTCGCATGGTTGTAGCTGCAGAGCGTAGAAAATAGGGAAATGGCACCTGGGTGCAGATGAATAGTTTACTCTCTCCATAGTGAAAAGATAAATACCGGGAGGTGGTGATGGGTGGAAGGTGTTGGTTGACTCCAGAATGAACATGCAATGTGTATTTGGTTCCTGTTAACAAAGATAATGAGAAAATGGAAAGGCTTACTTAGAGCTTTTATATAATAGCATCTCTTTAGAGCTTTTCTCGTATAAAATGGCCTTCGACCTCGATATATTTTGTTCTCTCATGGAACATTGGGTTCGACGCAATATAAATGGTGGACTGATTGTCACACCATAACTGAGTAGGCTGAGGGACCGAGTACTACAATTCATCAAGTAATTGATGGAGATAAGTGACATCACGGATAATATGGGCAAGAGTCCGATAACTCTGCACTAGAGCGAGCTACAACGGGTTGTTTCTTGCTCTTCCAAGAGACTAAATTGCCACCAACAAACACATAATAATCCGTGGTCGACTTTCGATAAGAGTCTCAGCTAACCCAATCTACATCAGAGAAACACTCAATACGTCTGTAGCCATGATTACTATAGAGCCATTTCACATGGTAATCGAAAGATCCAAATCAGAGGATGGAGAGGATGTAAGAACAGTCGGTGACAAAGCCATAGTAGAAGGCAAAGGATCAGAATCGGGAGCAACCGACAAAAAATCCAAACCACGAGTAGCCAGCGTAGGAGCTACAATAGGGAGGAGAAGCACACTCATCTAGATAGTCCAACTGATCAATAACCTGACAAGGGTGATGGGTATATACTCAAAGAAGAGGGGCAGGCAGCAGGTCAGGTGTAGAAGCCGGAACAGGTGACGACGACGACGGAATCGTAACCAGCTCGTAGACGAGAAGATCATCCAAGAAGATGATGACTCAGATGGTGACCCAAGTGAGGGTAAAGAAAAGCTATATGGGGTAGGATCATCGAATACGACATTAGCAGAAATATAGAATCATCCCAACTCAGGAGAGTAGTATCGATACCCCTTCCGCGTGCAAGATATCCCAGAAAGATACACCTCAAGGACTTAAGATCCAACTTTGTAAGATGTAGTCGGATATCCCGAACATCACACACATAGCCAAACACATGAAGAGGCATAGGATGGAGTGGTTGATCAGGAAATAACACATTAGAAGGTATCTCCTCTTGAAGAATAGACGACGATATCCGATTTATCAAATATACGGAAGTCAAACACTACGTGACTCCAAAACATTTTTGGCACACCTGTCTGAAACTTAAGAGCTCGGGTCACCTCTAACAAGTGATGATTCTTCTGCTTTACAACCCCATTCTCAGGGGTTATCAGGACAAGAAGATCGATGAATAATACCATGCCATGTTGAGTCATGAAAACTGTAAATTGTCTCGTACTCACGAGCACTATCATTCAGGAGCATATGGACGGGACAGAGAACTGTGCAAGAATCTCAATACAAAAGGCAAAGAAAACGGAAAATAATTCACCACGAGGCCTCAACAAGTATAACTAACTCATACGATAATAATTATCCACGAAGGTCACAAAGTAGCAGAAGTTTTCACGAGACTTGACCGGACACGACCCCGAGACATCAGAATGAACAAACTTAAAAGGAGCAGAGGCTCGTGTATCACTCTAAGATAGATATGTAGCTTTATGATGCTTAGCAAACTAGCAAGACTCACAAAATAATCGGGACACTCTCTTGAGGCTAGAAAGAGAAGGATGACCGAGATGATTATAAAGATTAAGAATAGTCGAGGAAACCCCAGAACAAGTTATACTGTATGAATCAATGTTCAGTACATAAAGCTCTCCTGAGGTACGACAACCTTTACCAAGAAGTTTTCCGATCGAAAGATTTTGAATCTCACAAGAGCTAGCACAGAAAACAACACGTTAATGATGAGTCCAGGTCAATGCACCAACGGATAACAAATTAAAAATCATGCAAATAGAGAACCGATTAAATGGTCAAGGTAGGAGTAAGGAGAACCGTCCCTACTCCTCGAATCGATACATAAGAGCCATTTGTAACTCATACATCAAGATATAAGGATGTTAGAAGAGTTAATAGGAAGGCATACTGACCTCGCCCCTTCCGCGGTCGTTTAGGCACGAGAGGGGTGGGCGGTCAAATGAATGTGTCCGAAACGTTTACCGGGGCAGAGACATCCGGACACGAGTGCTCGGGGCTGTGCGGCAATACTAACTGGTAGTAAGCAGCGAGTCCGAGGTCGAATCCCTCAGGGAAAAGAGGTTTCTAGTGGAGTTTAGTTTGGGTGGCGCTGTAATAGTACTCTAAAGATGAGAATGGGAAAAGAAAAGTAAAAGGGGGGGGGGGTTGTGAAACTAACGATAGAACACAAAGGAAATAAAACACAAAAATCAGCGCCCGGTTACAAAGGAGTAACTAGCGACCGATAAAGAAGAAAACACAAAGACACGACAAGTAATGAAACAAAATGTAGTGAAGGTGATGGGGTGAAATGATGCGGAGGAAATGCAAGGGAAATCACAGAAGAATCAGCGACGGCTCTCTGCTAACAATACAAGTCAACAGAGGGATCAGTCCCTGCCTTTAGTCTATCTACCGAAGTAGCGGCTATAGAGGTTCTTTTCTAAACTAGACACACAACATCAGTTTAATGCAAAGTCACGGTAAATAAGGCTTGGTCCACACTTATATATCGACCCTTCTCTCTCGCGACACTGACAAAGATATTCACCTCCTCCAGGTACAAGCTGTCGCAAAAGTAGGGGGCGTCAAACCCTTCCTCTATTGTCAACTCT
>JAOWBR010044077.1:0-15735 GCA_028571145.1 Dionaea muscipula
GTCCTTCGGCCCCATCAGCTTTATGCCAAGAAGTCCAAGTGCACATTTGTTGTGGACCACGTGAAGTACCTTGGCCACATCATTGCAAATGGCACGGTGGCGACAGACCCCTCAAAGATCGAAGCCATGAAGGCTTGGCCGACGCCACGGACAATTAAGGGCCTTAGAGGATTCCTAGGTCTGACTGGCTATTATAAAAAGTTCATCAAGGACTACGGAATCATAGTCAAGCCCCTCACTGAACTCTTGAAGAAAGTTGCATTTAATTGGGGACCGGCAGCTGATGCCACATTTGAAGCTTTGAAGGAGGCTATGAGTACTTCCCCAGTATTGGGCCTCCCCGACTTCTCCAAGCCTTTTATCATTGCGATTGACGCCTCCGCTATCGGAATTGGAGCCGTGTTGATGCAAGGGCGGTGACCCTTAGCTTATTTCAGTAAAGCCCTCGGACCAAGAAGTCAGAAGTTGTCCACCTATGAGAGAGAATTCAAGGTTGTGCTGGCGACAATTCAGAAGTGGAAGCACTATTTGATGAGTATGCCCTTTGTGATTAAGACCGACGATGAACCTCTCAAACACCTATTGGAGCAGAAGCTCAACACTTGTGTGCAAATGAGAGAATGTCTAAGCTGTTGGGACTACAGTACAGAATTGAGTACAAGAAGGGAGTGAAGGACTAGGCAACTGATGCCTTGTCCCGATGCCATGAGGAGCAATATGACGCCATGGCGACGGTGTTGCCTAACTGGATGGTGGATGTGCTAGGAAGTTATGTAGCTGATCCATATGCTTAAAGCAACATCCAAACCCTAACTTCTGATCCTAACTCCAAACCTCCTTTCAGTTTGCAAGACGGGATGCTTCGCCACAAGGGGAAAATATACATTGGCGCCACGGGCAATTTAAAAAGCCAATTGTTGCAGGAACATCATAGTACTCCCCATGGTGGCCACTCTGGAATTGAGGTTACCTGAAGAAAGTTGAGAGAAAGCTTCTATTGGCCAGGACTCATGGGCGACGTAGATGACTATATCAAGGCCTGTGATGTCTGCCAACGAGTTAAGCCCTTGAACTCGACACGAGGGCTTCTTCAGCCATTGCTCATTCCCTTACAAGCCTGGAATTCGGTGAGCATGGATTTCATTGAGGGCCTACCTAGGTCCCATGGCTACGATAGCATTTTGGTGGTCGTGGATAGATTTACCAAGTATGCCCATTTCATTCCCCTCAGCCACCTGTTCTCAGCAACCAAGGTGGCTCAACTGTACCATAACCAGGTGACGAAACTCCATGGCTCCCCAGCTACACTCATCTCAGATCGTGATAAGGTCTTTACAAGCTTGTTCTGGGGTGAAATATTCAAGCTTAGCGGTACCAAGTTGTGCATGTCCACCTCATATCACCCTCAAACTGACGGCCAGACAGAGAGGGTCAACTGTTGCTCGAAGGATTACCTCCAATGTATGTGCTTACAAGGTACTAAGTAATGGGCTTCGTGGCTACCAAAGGCAGAATGGTGGTACAATACCCATTACCATAAGAGCTTAAACATGACGCCCTTTGAGGCATTGTATGGGTACCCACCGCCAAAGCTCAGCATGCCAGCAGACCAAGCTACTACCGTAGGAACAGTTGAGGAGGAGATGGAAAGGAGGAAGAGGTTAAATCAACAGCTACATGAAAACCTGGCCTGAGCTCAATCCTAGCAAAAGAGCTATGCTGACAAGAAGAGGAGAGAGAAGGAATTTAAGGAAGGCGACATGGTCTTCCTCAGGTTACAGCCTTATAGGTAGAGTACGGTGGCGGTAAGGAAAAGCCTCAAGCTTGTCGCTAGGTACTTTGGGCCTTACAAGGTGCTCAGGAGGATAGGCAGTGTTGCCTATGAGTTGGAGTTACCATCTACTGCCCTCATTCACAACGTTTTTCATATATCATTACTTAAGGGAAGTGTGGCGGCAGATTGCACTTCAGCTCTTGAACCTCCACTTTTGAATGGCGAAGGCCAAATGGTTGTTGAACCACAAGCTATTCTGGATCAGAGAAAGATAACCAGAAGAGGGAGGAAGTTTAAGCAATGCCTAGTTCAGTGGGTGAATCTAGATACAGCTGACGTTACTTGGGAAGACTCCTCATTTATCAACAAATAATTTCCCGAATTCTCAGCTTGAGGACAAGCTGGCTCTGAAGGATAGGGGAGTTGTAGTATAATAAAGCTCAGGGCGACACTATTCCCTTTGTGCTGAAGCGACAGACCCTGAAGACTCTGTGGCGGCAGCGGTGCTTGGTGGCGACGGTCAGTGATTCCGGGAAAACTGAGATGATTCCTTAGCACCTTGGTATACCAAGCGTCTTCTTACATCCTTGTGATTATTCTCATGTATTCACTTTGACCATTGGAGCTCAATTCTAAAAGATATGTAAGGTCGGCGCCATGGCAACAACTGGCCAACAATTGCCACAATAGCCCAGGTTGAGTTTGGTGCCCCGCCTTTCTGAGGTGACGCCACGAGCATTCCCATCACCACCAGCCCTTTTCTCTTCCACGTGCTGAGTTGGATTCTGTTGAGCTGATTGGAAATAGAGTGTCAAAATAGTACATTTAGTTGGGATTATTCCTGATCCCCTCTAGACACTTGGCATTCTCTTGTATTCTTGTATTTTTTTATTTTATCGAAATTCAGCCAATATAAGGCTAGAGATTGTAATTGTGAGGGGATCATCGATGAATGAATTGAATTGAGGTTTTTAACCTACGTCTGAATTCCCCCTTTATCTATCTTCTCCCTTTGTCTGCTCCCAACCCCCTTTTCACCTTCACATTCTCCCAACTCTAATCTCATCTCCCTTCGTCTGATTTCTCAATCTCCCTCACTTCTTCCTCAATCTAACTCTGTCAATCTCTCATCTCCCATTCACCAGAGCTCGTGAGCTCATATCCGGTTATCATTTCACTGCTCCATCGCTTTATACTATAGTATAGTGCATTGAGTTTAAAGCCTATTGAGGTGTAGATCGTGGTTTTTTCGTCTCCTTAAACAAGAGAGGGGTGAATTGAGCTTTTAAAATTTTAATGAAATTTTTCAGATTTAAGAAAAGAAACTAAACGTAGGAGTGAAGCATGTTTCCTATGGTGTTCCAATCAGAGTAATTAAGCCAAGTTAGGATGCATGCTGAAGTGATGTTCCTCATCGTGTTTCTATCCCTGTGCGGAATTATATCTGACAAACTTATCAAAGATTTTTACGTGGAAACTCCTCTTACTCAAGGAGAGAAAAAAACCACAACCTATACCTCAGTGTGTAGAATTTTTTATGAATCTTGATCGGGATGTGCATAAACTTTTGTCCCCATTCTTTCTCTTTACACACCAATTCAAAACCCTTCAGTTTTTTTTTCATTTTGTCCCTGTCATTTTCCTCCCCAAAATCGTGAACTCCTCTCTCTCTCTGCTTCACTCATCTTTCTACTTCACTCATCTTTCTCTCACCCCTAGCAGAGACCCGTCAACGGAGGCGACAACGACATAGGTAGTGGCGACCGAGCATCAACGGAGGCGGTGGCCACCGAGCATGGAGTGCCACTAAAGCCACCACAAAAATAACTCACGTCACCATATAGTTCGATGGCTTTTATCAGACAGTTCGGAGATTTTTTTTTCCTTGCGCCACCACTTATTTTTTTCTCATGTCATCACTTTTTTCTTTTTTAAAAAAACAAAGAAAAGTAGGTGACGTGAATTATTTTTGTGGGGACTTTAACGACTCCCCATAACATGTGCACGTGGCTTGTGGTGTTTGGAATGAGTGAAATCTATCAAAGTTAGCCACTTCTCGGTGGTAAAACGTTTTTTTAGCCACTTATTGTAAAAAACTCTTTTTTTAGCCATTTTAGTGATTGAAATGTTATTTTTACCCTTTTTTAAAAAAAAACGCGCAATTTTAAAGATCATGCCGAGCCTAAAGATGTAATTTTTGTATTGTAATTTTTATATGGTCCGACATCAATGCCGAGTCTTGTAATTTTTATATGATCCGACATCAATGCCGAGCCTTGTAATATGGCCCGACATTTGATACCGTGCCTTGTAATTTTACATGGCTCGGCATCAATGCCGAGCTTTTGATTGTTATGCCGAGTCTTTATAATTTTAAAAGGGATACTATTATCCGAAAATCACTTTTCGTGGTTAAAAAAGAATTTTTGAAGAAAAATAGCTAAAAAAGAGTTTTGATTCCGAGAGTTCGGTTAGAAAAGAGATGGCCTCTTTAGATGACCACTGGTGGAAGGTTTTTTTTTTTATGTTTTTCCTTTTACGAAGGGAGTATTTAGGACTCAACTCTTATTTAATCTAACAGTATTTGGAGTTCACATGATTCTTTGCTAAAGTATTGAAAAAAAAAAAAAATAACCGACTTTAGATAAAAATAGACGTTCAAAGTAACTTATTTTTAATTTTTTTCTCTTTTGTACCGACTTTGGACGTTGTGTCTAAAGTGACAATTTTATTTTACTTTATGATGACATGTCACCCAATGTGGAGAAGTTGTGTCTAATTCCTTCACATCCAAAGTCCATTTTGATTTTGTTATTTTTTGTTTACTTTCTTTTGATTCTAAATGTCTATTTGAGATATACGCCAAGGATAAAATTGTCCAAATAAAAAAAGTCGGAGTTTGCGTGCCAAAAAAAATCACGTCCACGAATTAGATCCCCAATCGTCTCAATCACCAAACCCTCCGATCCCGTCCCGTCCTCCGCAGCCCCAGACAGAGAACCCAGCTGCGCAAGTGAGCGCTGACCATTTCCTCCCCTTGATACCCGGTTCTTCCGCATTCTTCCTCTCTTCAGTCTTCGCCATGAAAAACGACACGGCGCCACCAGCAAATCACCACCGACAGCAAGAGGATCATTCACCGCGTTCTTCCCCTGTTTCTACCATTAATTATTGTATGAAAATTATAGAATAGATTCTATACCAATGAATAAAATTTTACATTTTTTCTCTGAGAAATAGTATGATATTTTTGCCTAAAAAGGTAGGTAGATGAATATCATCTTTTCCTGTTATTTTTTTCAGATACGTTAATATCAAGATTAGAAACGTACTTGCATCAACATGATCAAGTCTCACGCTTCGTGGCGCCCAAAGAAATATTTTTCAAGACACTTCTTTCCAACGATTTGTGAAATAAGATGGCAAAAATTGCTCAATTCACCAGCTTTTTTTGCACCATGTAAATATAACCAGGCGGGAAATAATTAACATTTCAATGTAACTAATGGGACAAATCCCAATTCCTAGCAGTACATCAAGAAAATGGCTAGATAAGTTGTGCCACAAATTAACTAGCTGGGAAAAAACTTATGCCATGCAGCTTCCTACGAAAAGAATGTAACTGTGCATGCAGCAGATTCTCTCTGAAGAGACTGATATCATGGAGCCTTCACGTCATAGACAGAACTGAAGAACAACCATTTGCACAAGCTTCCTTCACCGAGACAACCTCAGGACCCGAATTTCCATACCACATTCGGAAATGTGTCTGGTAATTGGGCTGAAGCTTTGCATTTTTCCTTTATTTCAAGTGCTTTGTTGTGCCAAGGAACTATTATGCATTCACAGTGCATCGAATCGTGGCATAGTATTGAGGAGCAAGCTCAGCCAACCATGACCGATCAATACCAGTGACGTTCCGGACATAATATTCAGTAGTTTTGACTAATTCATTGAATATTATGCAGTCGGGTTTTTTCTGTTTTCCCTCGGAGAAAACGGAGTTCGGGTGGATTTTCACTAGCTGTTGATAGCCTTTAGCCCTGCCATCCACAGAAGTGTAAATGAAAACCTATTATTGTAGTAAAAGTAACAGTTTGTGAATTGGCGGCGACAACCCAAATGAATGGCCCAGAATAATGAAAATTAAATCGTCAGGGTCCCAGGGACAAGCTGAACCCATGAAAGCAAATGAGCAGAAAAGAATTGCAGAACTCGAACCAAAGCAAAAGGTACCTGTATCTATTTCCAGATTCATTCCAAGCTGCATTTAAGAAAAAGGAAGCAGCAAGACATCTACGGAATTGAGTCATGTCATCTCCACAAGATGCAACACGAAGTCCCATCTTTTCCACATGCCCATGAATTTGGCTGAAAGACGATATGCTACACACATTAAGTATGCACATCCCAACACAGAAAGAAAGATGATCTAGTAAACCTTGAATGGGAGACGAGAACAACATGCAGGAATGAGCAATGAAAGGAAGTGGACAGAAATGTAGAATACAATAGCATGCTTCCATTTCTTGATCCCAGACCATCATAGTTATTTTTCCTTTTTAACTTTGCACTTTCACAATACATAATAGTAAATTCAAAATCATCTACTTGTGCATTCAAAGGAATGAGCAAGATAAAACACATGCCGTTGTTTCACTCTCTCACGCTCCTGCCTCGTGCCTTCTCCAACGAATACAAACAAATAGCTGACCTGTGTATGTCATGAGCATGCCTCAGCGAGCGGTTGTTTATAAAATTATCTTTGCACCATTTCCTCAGATTCTTGAGGGCCTTCTCCTTGTTAGCAATCTTGGTTTTCTCCAAAAATTCTTGAGACGAGCGATAAACATTAATTAATGTAATGTGGTCTCCATCAGGACTGGAAAAGCGTCTTTTTGTTAAATTTGACTGGCCAAACAGCAAGAAACACAATTAGAAACTAAATGCGTGAAGTACAATAACATGAGTGCAATAACAGACAACATGCAATGCAACATGATACAAATGAAGAGCATGAAGAATTTCTGACTTGCTATCGTGGAAGAAAACCTCATTCTCTCACCCTGGAATAAAAGAACATCTGCAGGAGGTTGTCTTTAGGAAAATTCGTGACTTGGCAAATAACCATATTTTTTGAAGTGGATGAGGATGACGCAGCATACACTAACACACTAAGTTCAGTTAAAATGTGGTGGGTCCATCTAGGTCTGTGAGCTTGATTCCCTTTCCAGGCAAAACTTTTCATGCAACTCCAAGATGTAAATCGATGAGCATGCAACCTCTACACGGAGAAGCTCCTGTCATGTAGCTTTTTCTTAATAAATGAGAGTGAGCGGGTGTGTCTCTCTCTCGTTGGGCCCGCTAGATTCAGATACTGGAAGGATTTTTCAAATCAAGGGAAGCCATATGGGATTGCTAGAGATTTTTCCTTTAGGAATTTAACCATTTCTGTTCAGCTTTGACTAGAAGGATCCCAGGCAACGACTTGATTGCTGGAATTCTTAATTTTGCTAATGATGAAGCTGTGATTTCCAAGCTTTAGAATATGAGGGTTTTCTTCCTTTATTATCAATTTTATATTTGGAAGGAAATTTTAGCATATCCACTGTTCCATCGGTTTTTTGAATTCACAATTTACAACTACATAGTATTTAGCTATATTAAATTGGTCAAATATATACTACATATATTTTCTGCATTAACTTTATCAAATATATTGAGAACAAAGCCACAACACAATTTATTAAGCCCTAGCAGACATTAGAACCAAACTAGAACACAACCACAACACGTCTTGGTCTTGCAATATATAGGGACAAATTTGAGCTCAGGTACCAACAAGCATTCTAGATACTGTAGTTTTTATGATATTATAAAGTAATACTTATTTACTCATAATCCACTTCAAATTGAGCAATAAAAGATTGAAAGAAATATCACTCAGATTATTAGATTCTATTCACCAAACAAATTTGAGTTTGCCTGACACGGGTTCAAGTTTTTGTGAACCTACCTCAACAGCTTGACCAAAAGAATATCATTATTATACAAAACTAATATTTGGATCAAGAATAAGCAGAGCTACCACATTTGTTCCTTTTTCTTGCATAAATGAAGTTGAAAGGCCCAAGATGCGAAAAGGCTTGGTGGTTGGCCCATCACAAAATGCAGTGTGCAGCCTTACAAGCAACAAATGGTTTGGACCTAGTGATTCCATAAGATGCCCTTTCCGATAGGTACCTTGATGTTTCTCCAAGTCATACTAGCTGTCCACCTAATGTGCGTGCTAGGCAGCACACGGTCAGCGTATTACATTCGTCGGATCTTTCACACATGTGTCTTGTGGATATGTGCGGTCGACCCTACCTAGTGAGAAGAGGTCGTGTTGTTGTTGTTGTACTACAAAAACAAGATCATCTCTTTTTTCTTACGCAGCGAGGACAACACTTTGAACACTTAATATCACAAGTTGCTTACTTGAGGTGTTGCCCAACAAATCCATCACATAATGACAAAACATTTGTAGATATCAGGTTAAAAAAATACATACCTCATCTCTCTTCCCCCGGGGAATGTAAAAAATAGCTTCAACAGAAAGCATTGCAACAGTTATCAACATTTCCTCCAAGCAATTGAACTCTGAAGCCAAGATGAGTGCCTTGGAGTGCATGGGATCCAAAGGCAATAGTGCCATTTGGTGCCCAATAGGATCCGACAATTTCATCTCTCTTGTTAAAGCACCAAGCAAAATCAATTGTTCAACTGATTTTATAATTGCCATTCTGCCACAAATTTTAGTGATTAGAATGTAAGTTTCCTATTTTCAGTAACACATACTTCAAATTACTTTCATGACCAAGAAAATCTATATCACAAGCCACGAATGCACCTGAAGAATGAACATCAAATGGACAAAAGCAACCAAGAAAATGCAAGATCGCAGTGAAACAGTTAGGAACAAGCTAGGCTAGTCACAACGAAAAGAGTGGCTAATTAGTTTGAAGGAGCCCATCTATATATACCTGAAAAGGCTCAATCATTGTTGGCCTTTCCACACATGGTGTACAACTAGAAGTGGATTTGTTTTTTAAATATGGATGCTGCCCTCAAATGTTGGGTCAGACCAGTTATATCTTATGTCACCTCATTAACTTCTAACAGAAAAAAGAACATGTCATGACTTAAAAATTTAGAGTGTTATGGTTTTATGTATTAATCGTAATGAATAACGTAAACATCTCATGGTGCAATGATCATTTTACAGAGATCAATAATGGAAAAAAATTTTGCACATCTGATGCACCTATTCCCTATCTATTGAACATAGTTGCCAAGGGTAAGATATAATCGTAACACTTGAAGTAAACTGATACCACAGTACAACACTTAAAGAGGTGCTAGATAAGATAAATCTCAAGAAAAATGATGAAAAGAATTAAGTTAGCACAAAGAAAGGTATTCTTTAGTCATCAATGTGGGACCCATACCGAGATGGTTTTTCCATAAAGTCAAAGCCAATGATGTCATCAACTCCAAGGGCCTTCAGCTGTAAAATCACATGAGAGAGATTACATCGCTTGATTTCTGGAACCGTGGAATCATCAAGTTTCTCAAACTCATTCTCGGGATACAATCTAAAGCATTTTCCAGGTCCTTCACGCCCTGCACGCCCTCTACAAGAAGAGAAATTTTGCTTACTACTTTTACAAAATGCTAACTAATATTGGCATTTAACCACAATTATCTCTTTAGCCCAATGGCAGACAGGAAATGTAAATGAAGATAATCTGTAGAGAAAAACTTCTCTAAAGCATCCAAGAAAGCTAAAGAAAAAAAGTTTGCAAGGTGCACATGAATGTTCAATATAAATTTCATGGAAGCTTTTTGCTCATGTTTAGTAAAATACTAATAAGTCTAGTAGCATATAGTTCATTAGTTAATCAAATTATCATTCTATTTTTTGTCATCATGGAGAGCATGGCAGAGAAGGGAAGCCGCTAAATGCACCACTTTTTTTTTTAAATCATGCCACCATTTTTTTTCTTTTTTTCTCATGTTCGGTAGACTTTGGCAAACATTGCACAACCTTCGTCGAATGTTCGATGATATCGACCTAACCTTTTTTTAAAAAATAAAAAAGAGAAAAGGGGGTGGCGTGAGTTAAAAATCCGGTGGCTTTAGCAACTCCCGCAGAAAAGGGAAGGGCATGACCTCACAGACGATTATCCATGTACCTGACCCACTTAGTAGATGTTAAAATAAATATAATTCATGGATCTTCTACCATAAGGTTGACTTTTTAGTAGAGTCGATTTCCTAACATGGTATTATAGCAGGCATGACCAAAGATCACAAGTTCGAATCCTGCGAGTGTGACCCCTATTTATTTAGCATTTGGTATGAGGTGGGTCAATGCTCAGTCTACGCTTCAAGTCCAAAAAAAGCATTTGTGTGAGGGGACGTGTTAAGATAAATATAATTCATGAGTCTTCTACCACAAAATTGACCATTTAGTAGAGTTGGTTCCCTAATAGTAGGAAAAGACTTTATTGTTGTTGTTATAATGTCATTGTCTTTGTCATCGTTTTCACCATTGTTATTCCATATCTTCTTGTCATTAACCACAATCTCTTACTTCTCACAATCTATCCTCGGGTGTTTGTTCTTTGAATTTAAATCCGAATGTGTTGGCATAAGAAAATTATCATGAAGCAGATTTAAACTCACACGGAAAACTTCATGAATTCAGGGTCACAAAATCAGCCAGAAAGTATAAGTGGGAAAAAGCCAATAAATCCAAATCAAACAGAAAAACCTAACCATCACAAAATATCACAACCGGACAAGTATTTGGCGAGAAAATAAGACACTTTGGACGAGTGTACACGAAAAAAGGTCCACACAAAGGGAAAGACCCTGCACATTCTCTACAATTCCATGAGACTGAACCAAACCAACATCCGATCACTAAAACTACCTCACAAACTCTCTCGAGTCAGTTACATCTGAAGATACTTCTCTTATTGATTTCACAAAAAAAAAAATCTTCATATTTGAGTCTTCCTATTGCTACTCATAAGGGTACTAGGTCTTGTAGAAGTCGTCCTCTATACCCTCTACCAGAATTCTTATAAAAATTTGTCACTTGTTTTCTATGCTTTCGGTGCCTACATGTAAACCAATGAAGTTGTATTGTGAGAACAAGGAAGCAATAAGTGTTGTACATAATCCAGTACAACGTGATCAAACTAAACACACAGAGATCGACACATTTTATAAAGGAGAAGATTGAGGATAGAGCAACCTATCTACCTTTTGTGTTGACATCACAATAGATTACAGACATCTTTACAAAGGGTTTATTCAAGCCTAACTTTGAGTTTCTGGTTAGCAAGTTGGACATGATTGATAAAAGCAAGAATTTTGATTTAGCATAACTTTCACTCTCTCAATGCATCAATGAAGCTTGTTTTGCTCTTATAGTTTCAGCATTCACATTGTTGCCAATTAGAGTTTCACGACCTTGTGTATACATTTCAACCATTCAAAACTTATGCACCTAAAAGAACTGTTCTTAAATTTTTAACCCAGTCCAGAACCCACACTGTTGGTTAACATAGACCAACTTTCAGCAAGATACAATACGTCTTTCATAAAGGCTTTAGTCTCTTAGTCTGTTATCTTTTATTCATTTTCAAATACTATTTCCATATAGCATCTACTTTAGATTTCTTATTCAGTCTTTATTCACCCTATATAATCCATGGGGTTATTAGTTTTATCCGCCTTTTAACGATATTGATGTTGATTGTAAAGAATCCATCGCTCTACATTTTTGAACCCTACCTGCTTCAGTTTCCTTTTCTTTAGGCATGCCATCGCCTTGATAGAGTTTATACAGCCACATATCACTTATGAAATCATAGTCACCCCATCGTCAATACTAAATTTCATTAAGCTAGTTAGCAGTGCTTTCCATAAGTTCAAGGTTAGGAATCATAATTACCTCCTAAAACACAGCCAAGCTAACTTTTGTTCATGTTAGATTCTTGGAAATAAGTGATTAAAAACTCTATTCAGCTTATGTAAAAAGGCAACCAGGAAACCAAGGAAACCATGATAAAAAAAAATGCAAAAATTAACCAAGAAAACATAATCAATATCATTCAACACGTATATCTTAATTAACAATGATAAGGAATAAGTACAATGCATTCAAAAGATGATTAAGAGAAAGCACCATGTTCTGCCCACCTCCTTTGATGAGCCTGTGCTTTTGAAGTAGGAACAATGATCAAAGATTCTATCCCAGTTTGTGCACTATAGGTCCGTGCTTTTACAACTCCGGGATCTATAACATACTTGATTCCTGGTATAGTAACGGATGTCTCCGCAATATTGGTTGCCAATATTACCTGCACAGAAAAGTCAATTCACATTGTTTGTTCTCCAGAAACATGAACTTTGGGTACTAATTGAATTTGAAGTGCTTGCAACAACTTGAGTACATGGAATAAGAGTACAAGCCAAAATGATGAATAAAAGCTAAACCTGGAATCTTTTCCTATGATATACAGCTGCATAGTACTTGATAATAAGTTTAAATTTACTGTACAATAGGCAATGGCCACCAAGATATTAAAGTATGAATGCAACAAGCACCAACAAGCATAAGAGCTTCATATTTTCCACAACTTGAGTAATAAGTACTCCAGGACCTTTAATTTAAGAAATGGAGGACCAAGTACCAACATTGATCATAATGGATTTGCATTGACAAGTTGATATTCCAACTGTTTTCTAGAGAGAATTCCATCCCTTACAATTTCTTGGATAAGAGATTTCACATGCTTAATATGTGATTCGTATTCAGACAATTCAGCCACCCTTCACTACCGCTAGAACATCCGCATAAGGTGACACAAAACAGAAAAACAGTCCATGGTCTACAACAGAATATCTCTAGACTTTGAACTATTGATAATTTCTAACAAGATGATGTAATTCTTTAGAACCAAATTTAGAGCCAAAACCTATTCCAGAAAAAATGTAATTGCAGAACCAAAAATACCTTACGGAATCCAGGTTCAGCAGGCGTGAAAACTTTCATTTGTTGTTCTGAGGGAAGAGAAGAGAACATAGGATAAACAAGGAGCTTTTGATTGCTCTCTGGGAGCTTACGTCTTCGCTCCAGAACCAGGACCTCAGCTGTTTCAATCTCTTCTTGACCAGTCAAGAACACAAGTATATCACCAGGGCCCTCTTCTAGATGAATCTGTCAGCACAACAAATCCCCTGATTACTTTTAGTTGAAAATCCTATGATAATGAACTGTAACTGATAGAAAGAAGTAATATCCAACATTAAGTAATAAAATCTCCCAGGGAGGATATATTAACAACCAAGGGCCCTTTTGTCTTGGTAGCACAATAAACTTATGAAAGTCAAAAAGAAATGCAGATGGAAAAAGAGAAAATCCATTCCGCAACCTGGAATATTGTTTTTTTTTTTGGGGTAACTACCTGGAATATTGTTACTATTGCTGCATCAACATAATCTGTCTGCGGGGGACTATAATAGACATTTACAGGGAACTGGCGGCCCTGAACCTCAACAGCACTTGCAACACCGAAGTACTCAGAAAAAGTACGTGGATCTAAACTTGCAGACATTACAATTAACTTCAATGGAGGAGACCTCAAACCTTGGCATTGCCTGAGAAAGCTGGCTGTCTTATCCTGATTTTCCTTCTCCAAAACCGGGCCATTATTTGTTTTCATGTTGCTAACACCTAAGTACTGGCTCATTGATTGAGATCTTGCTTTCTGTATTTTTTTCAGCAAGCCCAACAATACATCAGTTTGAACTGTTCTCTCATGGGCTTCATCAACAATAATAACTGAATACCTAGAAAGCATTGGATCTAATAGCGCCTCCCTGCGCAAAATGGAGCATAGCAATTAGCTTCGCAAACTTGAGAGTACATGCCAAACTATAAATAGTAACTTTGCTTGTTGTCAACTTGTCAATTGAAACCTTTTAGCAAAATAACCAGAAAGCTAGAATGGTGTACACAAGTCCCTCACAGAAATGTTTCCCGCACAAAATGCACCTTGGGTTACCATCAATTGAATACTACCTCATATTTTGATTTGTAGAATGCATGAAGATAATAATTTGTATTTGAATATCAAAACTGTGATAGAATGACAGAAGAAAATGGCATTGCATAGGAAAAGGGAAAGAGGGGCATGAATGCAGTCTACCTCAGTAACAATCCATCAGTCATGTACTTGATCTTTGTTAAGCTCGATGTCGTATCATCAAATCTTATAGAATATCCAACCATTTCACCTAATTGAACACCGCATTCTTCAGAAACCCTTTTTGCAACAGAAACAGCTGCAACTCGTCTTGGCTGAGTAATGCCAATGATCTTCCCATCCCGACAAAAACCCGCATTAAAGAGATACTGAGGCAGCTCTGCAGGAAAACACTCATTTACAAACAAAAAATAGTAACACGGATAACCCAAGGTTTACAGAAAAGTTGCTCAGCATAGTCATCACTCATCAGAATATGATTCATACACAAGTTCCTTGTCCAAAAAAGATCAGAATAAGACCACAAAATTTCCCCAATCTTCCCAGACTAATATTTTGGGATGACAATATCTAATCCCCCACCTGTTGCCATCGATTCTAGAATGAACAAATTTGATTCAATAAATAAAAAAATAAACTACTTACGTGTTGTTTTCCCGCTTCCAGTTTCACCAACGATAATTAGTACGTTGTTTTCCCGAACCCTCTTCACCAGCTCCATCTCAACTGGAAATTCAGAGCACAGTCAACAAAAACCCATATCAGTTCTCTCAAGTCAACTAGACAAAGCACATCGTCAAACATCAAGCAATAATCAACATTCAACAGAATTCTGTCCAAATTAAAAGGCATTCAAAAGAAAATCTTTATGATGTAAAACCCTAACCCCAAATACGATCACATAAAAACACAAGCTACACGTGCAAAATTGCCAAGCTATTCACAGAAAGTCCACACTTTTTTCTTTAAGTGAATTGAACCATATGCAAGCGGCAGAAGAAGAGGGAGCAGGACCTTCAGCGATGGGGAGAGCTTTTCTCTGCTCGGCAATCTTCCGCCTCCTGCAAAGTTCAGTCCAGGTTAAACATAAATGACTAATGATTTCAGTGATGGATGGAGAACGGGGGAAATTGGGAATGGAAAGAACCAACATGTAGTCGTTGTTGGGGACATTGCCATCATTGGGTTTCAGCTTTTGGGGATTCGCCATTAATGGACTTGCTTTGATGGCTGAGACTGAGGCTGAGGCTGAGGCCGAGGGAGAGTCTTCGAGGGTGGACAGATTTCAGTCGACGGCGAGCGGACCTCGCCGTTGGTAAGTCCGGTTGTTTCGATTTCCCTGTTTCCTGTTGACTGGTGGTAAAAATCGGTTATTTATGGTGAATTTGGGGGTTTGAAGCGGGGGCGTGTGTGTCTCGGTCTCGCCGGTGGAGGGTTGGAGTAGAGAGCGAGGTCGGGGCCGGCTCCAGCGGGTGCTAGGTGATTTGGTTGCAGCCGTCGGCGCCGCCAGTGACGGGCTGGCGCGCGCGGCGGTCGGGCTTTGTTGGCCTAGGAGACTAGGAGTCCGGGCGGCTCGGCGCACCCTGGCGACGACGTGGCTGGTCCTGGGCGGTGCTGCCCGCCGGCAGGAGGTGGAGGAGTCGCGGCTGTCGGCAAGGAAGGGGGTTTTGGTGTTGGCAGGGAATGGACGTGTACGTGTGTCGCGTTTTGATTGCTTATTACTTTACGCACACCCTTCGGATTTTTTTATGATTTTTGGGTGATACGATAATATAATATTATTTTTATTTTGATAAAACGATAGTATACTATTATTTTTATTAAGATAAAACGATAATATACTAACGTTTTCTA
>JAOWBR010044188.1:0-15735 GCA_028571145.1 Dionaea muscipula
TAAAAAATAGAAATTTAGAAAATTTCAGAGATATATGAGAATACCTTGAAGTCTGAATCCGAAAATCAAAGGAGGTAGAGGGTATTTATAGAGGTTGAACTCGCCACGTGTCGATTTTTCAGTGGAGCGATGGGTCGTGCGTCCAGTGGAGCCACGTGTCTCTCATCCGATAGAGTCACGTGTCTGGCGGCGGGACCCGCCCGCAAACTACGGACCTTGGTCATGTGGGACCCACGTGCGGGGTGACTTGTGGGACCCACTCTGGTAATCTGCGGTCTGCGGGCTGCGACCTGTGGGACCCACGTGTGGGACCCACATGCGGTCTCTTTATCCCTGCAGGGCCTTTGGACCTACTGCCTTTCTTAGGCTTTCTGGGCCTTTTGGTACACGATGAATCTATCGTACCTGAAAAGTCGTATTATAAAAATAGGGTATTTTTACCCTGTTATCACTTTATACGTAGCGGAATAAAAAATTCATCATCACATTTATTCTTATATTATTTAAATTAAGCCTACCCTAGCTAGTAGCTACCTACCTGTGCAATCCCTATAATCAAAGGAAAGGATGGTTTCATGATTTTCATCTATGATCTAACAACTACATTTGCATGTTGATCAATTTTTTTAACTTGTGCAAGAAATGAAATGACCAATTAAAGGAACCAACTAACCATGGGCTAGCTAGCTAATCTCTCTCTCCCATGTTATCCCCCGTGGAAGTTTCTGAAATTGGCTTCCATTCATTTGGCATATTCGCATATGGCTGCTGGCCACCCAGCCTGGACAAGCATCTTCATCACCTACTCCATCTTCTTGACAAAAGTTCCTGCCCTAGCTGTGTCCGGCTTACCAAAACCCTCAGACTGGATCCCACCAATCAGAAACCAGTAATTCAAAACGGCCTGAGAGAGGGACCGAACCACGGCGGGAATAGACCCTTTGGCCCCACCCCATCCCCTGTATTGCACTCAGCACCCCCTCCTGCCCTCCTGCTGAGTGCTGAATAGCAAGGCTCCTCAGAAACCATCAATTGATGAAAGAATCTGAGTTCAAATCTTCAGAACTGTTTGTGATCCTACTAGTTATAAGGCCGACTACCCGCAAGTTAATTGTTCGTTGACTGACTTATCCAATTCTCGTGAATTACAGAGTTTATGGGCCCCAACAGCTGTGATTTTTTGGGCTAACTATAGTATAGGTAAACATAAAAGCTGACCACAAAGCAGCTTAGCTGACATACATCCTATTCCTAGCTAGTCATAAAATTAAGCTGATCATCATCTCATCTATATAAAAAAAAAAAAGAGTTGATTCCTTCGAAGTTATATATTGGTCATTAATTTGTTCACATATCATACCAGACTTGCTTTGCTGGGGATGGGAAGACCAAGGAGACAGAGGGAGGGACCTCTGCTGGTGTATCTGGTGGCATTCTGTGCTATGGCTTCTGGTGTTTTAGCTGATCAGCAGCCTGCAATTCTTATTCCACAGCATATATGGGTGCCATTCCCTCCAAGGAATGAAACATTCCCGCCATACTATTATTACTCACCACCACCTCCTCCTCCACAACCTACACCATCGCCATCACCGCATCCACCACCGCCACAATTCCCCCCTCCTCTGCCATACTACTATTCACCTCCAGCACCATCACCATCGCCACCGCCTCCTTACATCTACAAGTCACCTCCTCCACCTCCCTACTATTATCATTCTCCACCACCGCCGCTGAAGCCGCCATCACCACCACCATACTACAAGTCACCTCCTCCTCCTCCTCCATCTCCACCACTCCATCCACCATACTATTATCATTCTCCGCCTCCACCACCACCGGACCTCTACCAGTCACCTCCACCCCCATCTCTGTCACCACCTCCACCGTACCATTACCACTCTCCACCATCACCTTCTCCTCCACCACCATATAACTATCATTCTCCCCCTCCACCACCACCATATTACAGATCACCTACACCATTACCACACTACACGTCGCCTCCACCACCCTCTCAAACACCACCACCACCACCGTATAATTACTACAAGTCTCCACCAACATACTACTATAAATCTCCTCCACCACCCCTACCACAAACACCTCCATATTACCACAAGCCGCCTCCTCTGCCACATCCACCACCTCCATCTCCTCTGCCGACATCACCACCACCTCCATGCATTTGCAAGTGTCCACCTCCATACTTCTACCAGTCTCCTCCACCACCACCTTCATACTATTATAAGTCTCCACCTCCTCCCTACTACTACAAATACAATGCCCCCCCTCCACCTTCCTATACATATGAGTCGCCACCTCCTTACTACTATAAGTCCCCTCCGCCACCATCTCCGTTACCACCACCTCTGTTCTACTATGAGTCTCCACCTCCTCCAATCCATTTGCCACCTCCATTATATAAGTCTCCACCACCACCTCCACCTCCACCATCACCTCCGTATGTATACAAGTCTCCCCCACCTCCATTCAAATCTCCATCACCTCCTTACTACTATAGGTCTCCACCTCCATCGTCTCCATCCCCACCACCTCCATACAATAAATCTCCACCTCCATCATCATATTCACCGCCTTTCACGTACTACTATGAATCTCCACCTCCTCCGTTGAACTCTCCATCACCTCCCTATAAGTATGAATCTCCACCTCCTCCGCTGAAATCTCCACCACCACCATATTACTATAAGTCACCACCTCCTCCGTCTCCCTTGCCACCACCTCCACATTACTCCAAGTCTCCACCTTTGCCGG
This sequence comes from Dionaea muscipula, assembly GCA_028571145.1. NCBI lineage: Eukaryota > Viridiplantae > Streptophyta > Magnoliopsida > Caryophyllales > Droseraceae > Dionaea > Dionaea muscipula. The sequence goes on from JAOWBR010044188.1 coordinate 2,779, forward strand.
CTAAATCAACTCCACCACCGGACCACTATGAATCACCACCCCCTCCATTAAAGTCACCCCCACCACCATCAACATCCCCGCCTTCTCCATACGGCTATAATTCATCACCTCCACCTCCTCCCGTGCATAGGGTGGTGGTACCGCCCTCTCCTTACTCGTACAAATCCCCACCACCCCTTACCCCTTGGATACCTTATCCATACTACTACATTTCACCGCCACCTCCAATAGGATATAAAGCATGAAGTCACAACTCAAGAGCTTCTTCAATTAAGCTTGTCAACAAGAATAAATGATCGATCTGCTTACAAAGTTCAGCTTCAATCAGATGTTCCCTTTTTCTTTCTTTTTTCCTTTCTGTGCTTCTATGATTGTCAATATGTGAGTGAGACAGTTCTCAAGAAGATATCAACAGCTATAAATACATGGTGTAATTGGTTTAAATATTTGAATTTCAATGTTGTAGTTATACGGTTAACTGCTGCTTTACTGGCCTCACTAGTTAAGCAGAACCCTGCAGACCAGTCCATTCAGCACAAGGCCCCTTGATTGGAACAAGGGACTGTCATAATAGACGGTTTAAAAGAACCACAATGCAAAGAAAAAAAAACAGCATGAAGGCCGATGCCATCACCCGTGTGTGTGTGTGTGTGTGAACACATATAGTGAGCGAGGGAGGAAAGCCCTCTTCAGCCATCAGCAAAACACAGTAGTAAGATCCAAGATCAACAGTATGATTTGATAAATCCCTTGATGATATGTCCTAAATGGATTAAGGGGAAAGATATATCCTAAATGCATTAAGGGGAAAGCAATCTCAAGTGGTCTATAGTTTATTTTGAAGATTACAAACATGATATACAAAATGTTACATATCCTTATTGTATAAACTTATAAGGTGTTACAGATTAAAATTTTTGATGGACCGCACCGCCCTATAAGAATTCTACAAGAGGATCAAAGACACTTGAAGACAACCAAGGAAGCTCAAGACAAGATAGCTCAAGTCTACTATTAAATGATTTAACCATAATTGTCTATAATGCACCATATATTGCATTAAAGTATCTGCATATGCATAAGAGCATAAAAGTTTTTGCCTAGCTACAGTTGAGGGTTTAAACGTTGAATCTATGAGCTAGAGAAGGAGCAATCTCTGTCTGCAAGGATCTATCCATCTGATGGCTGTCTAGCTATAACTATGCATGGAAAAGATATTTTTCTATAAACTGATTTTTAGTGAAAATATCTTTGGCTATTCGATAAACATGACTCGGACTTAAAATTGGTTTACTATTTTATGTCCTCAAATATCCAAAGCATTTTTATAAAAGATAAGTCTTTTCGGTTATTTTGGAAATTAAGATCAATTTTTGAAGTTCTTGAAATATCATTCTATCTTTAAAAGCTTATAAATACTTGTTTCCCTACCACTTGCTATGGACCATGGACCGCACTTTGAAAAACATACTCTAAGCAAGAAAGGGATCGCATATTCAAAAGAGAAGTGTTCGAGGAACGAAAAGAAAGAGAGCTTGATTTTCACTTCAAGAAACGTTTTTGCATGCTGAAGAATTGATTCTTGTTTTATTTGTTAGCAAACGTTCTTTAAACAAAAGTTATCATCATCATCACACTAGGTTCTTTAATGTTTTATATGGTTGTGTAATTGCTATGATCTTTATGATTACTTGATTTACTTTTCAATAAGTATTGTGCTGATTGGTGAGTCATTTGGTTGCAAGTGAAGCATGTTCTTGCTGATCATCCAGAGGAAGGATGGATTGATACATGTTGTAGTGAACAAGTGTAGAGGATTGATTCCCTGTGTGATTGAGACGTCTAAGGGTAGACAGGCACAGGCTCATTTGGGATTTAGTCTAAAGAGTAGACTGAGTTTGTGAGTATTGTGGGACTGAAGGATTATTCCGTGTTGTGTTGCTTAAGTTCACAAGAAGTGTAATCTTGAGTGTGTAGAAAGAGTGAAGTGCGTAATTGCTTAAGAGAAGTAATTGACATACTAGTTTTTAAAAGTCCTCTAAAGAGGCCCTGGATGTAAACCTCTCGAGGGAGAGGAAAAAACAGACTAAATACTTGTCAAGTTTATCAAGAGTCATTATTGGTGAGTCATTCATCATTATCATCATACACACGACCTCTTCCCACTACGTGGAGTCGATTATACGTGTTCGCTGGACAAGTGCACACAATGTCCGATAAATATAGTGTGTTGTGCGCTAGTTGTCGACTTCCTAACACTCACCCTTTTCCACTCGGTGAGTCATTATGCTTTTTATATCGTTCATATGCTCTTCACAGAAGAATCGATTCTTACACAGTAACAACTCAACTAAACAACTAAGTCTATCAAGAGTTATGAATTGTGTTTTTCCACTTAGAAGTTTAAAATCTCTAATACTCGATTGACCACCCTCTCGAGTATATTTACCTTACTGGGTCTAACACAATTTTCATTAACCTTCCCCAACAACTCAGCTAAACAACATAAGGTTCTGCAGTTTAAGATTGGCAAACTGAAAACCGCAGATGATGTGTTTGCCTCAAGTTTTCTTAAACAATTTGAAGTGTGTATCTGTATATATTATATATATATATATATATAATTCTCGAAACAAGCACTTGCAAAATTCTTTATTGTCCATGTAATTAACAAACGAGCTAGAAATAAGTTAACTTAAATATATGAAACAGAAGTACCTATAGCTTGGCCAGCTAGACGCTAAGCTTAGGACGGAATCGAGAAGTAGCGAACTTCAAGGTGAATTCATCAGTGCATGCCATTCGAATCCTCTCGGGTGTTGCAGGATTATCGAGAGGAAACCATTCAGTGAAACCAGCTTCTGCTCTTGCTGCGACAATAGCATCTTTGATGGCAAAGAAGACAGCTGATGCCAGGAAGAATGGAGGCTCGCCAACAGCTTTGGATGAATGTATAGCCTTTGGATTAGGAACCCCCTGCAAATGTTCAAGGCATACAAAATAAGCAACAGAAACTAGACAAAAGTTAACTGGATGGGATATGTATATGTGTTCTCTACTTCATTGTAATTAAATAAATGCCTTCCTCAGCCATGCCCACATATGCAAGGCTGTTGGCTGGCTTCGTGACACTCGTTCGATGTTTTCATTTGCAAATCCAGTGTCAATGATAAGTTCCTACATGAATCAACTATGGAAGCTAGAGTTCTTCACTACCTTGAGAAGTGAAACACTCATTTTGAGGGGGACGTCATTCACAGAAGGAATTTTATAAGCCCCAGGTCCGCATGTATAAAGATGGCCAGCAGGGATCCATTTATGAGCTGCATCTCCCCATTTCAGCTCTTCCAGAGCCACCCAACCCAAACCCTGTATAAATGCTCCTTCAATCTGGGCATGAAGGGAAAGACTCAATATGAGCACATTCAACTTCAAGCCAAAGCAGAGTAAACAAAGAGAAAGAGGTCATCGCACAACTACGAGAGGCAACATAGAACAATAAATGCAAATGGGACCATCTTTTTAACGAGGTATTGAAGTATGTTGCTCCACTGGTGACCTATTACCTCCTTGCAAAAATGCACGGACAAGGCTGCACACTCTCCCTCTTGTTAAAATAAATATTATTCATTGGTTTTCTACAATCAGGTCGATCTTTTGGTAAAGTTAACTTTCTAACATAGTATCAAAGCAGACGTGACTAAAAGGTCACGAGTTTGAATCCTACGAGCGCGACCCCCATTTATTTAGTACGTGGTATGAGATAGGTCAGTACGCAATCCACGCTTTAAGTCCAAAAGAGATATTCGCGTGAGGGGACGTGTTAAAATAAATATTATCCATGGGCCTTCTACCATCAGGTCGATCTTTTGGTAGGGTTGGCTTTCTAACACCCCTGTCCCTGCACTAGTCGGGGGAATTAGAGCGCCCCTTTTTAAAGTATAAGATGGTAAGGCACCTGGCCAACATCAATGGCTGGATTCAAGGAGTATCCAAGATCCAGGAAGATATTTGCATCCCTTGTGTGGAAATCCCCAGTTAATGTGTCGATTTCAACCTCCGCGAAAGCAGCGCCATTGGTGAAGTACTGGAATGGGACTCCTTTCCCGGACTTCCAATCAAACCCAATATCAGGGGTAGCATAGAATCCATGAGCTGAAAGGTCTATTCTGTTCATATAGCAGGCATTTACCAACTGTAAATAAAACAGCACGGAAATAAATTCATTAGTCCATCGTTGTCACACACGACACTTTCCATTTAATTAAGTACCACTAGTACCTATCTAAATAACCCATACAAGAACAAACATTTACTTGTCCCCCAATAAGAAAACAAAAAATAGCGGGAACAAAAGAACACGACATGCCCCATAAGAACACTCAATTAATACCTCAGCAAATGAACTGAAATCTCGAGTTGAGGAAATAGGAGCCATCCTTGTTTTAATTTGCTCACAAGCATCTAGAACTGCAGCACCATACATATCAGAGCTCGCTGAAGCTGCTGTTGGAGATGCATTTGGAACCTAAATTGCAGGAAAGAGGATGGGAAGTGTCATAATGCTGCTGAATTATTTCCAAAGCAACCATGAAAAGAATAGAAGAGGCAGAGAAAGCACATAAGCTCATGCCGAGCCGAATTTGAGAACAGAGTCAATAATATACGCGAAGAATATCAATGATCCAGTACTGTGAATAAAAGAATAGGAGTGTTGAAGATATATGAAGCCGCATCATCTATTCTATTATTGTTGTATGTTACCTTGTCAGTACTTGTATCTGAAATGAATACAGAGCTAAGAGGAATGTTGAATGCAGATGCTGCAACCTGAGCAACTTTAGTATGTAAACCTTGTCCCATCTCAACCCCTCCATGTGTAACCAACACAGTTCCGTCAGTATATACTTGAACAAGAGCTCCGGCCTGCAACAAGTCAGATTAGAATGGATACTCCGAATTTGTGGATGCTTATCAGAATAGACATTGCAAGGCTATTCTTGATTTCAGAAACATCCAAATAGGATTATCTACAACCCTGCTGTAATCGTACCCTCACAAGCTCTGCTTCCTGAGCAATCAATCTTGTCTCCGATGATGACCACTTTAAATCTTAAGCCAATTGATTTGTATAAAAGCATGATTTTAAAACAATACCTGATTCATGAACTTAGTTGTGAATGAGATTCCAAATTTCGTTGGAACCATGGCAATCCCACGCTTCTTCCACCGATTCTGAAGATTGAACTGGTTGACTTCCTCACGAACCCTCGGAAAGTTACATGACAGCTTCAATTGTTTCCAGAGCTTCGTTAACGTGCACTGTTCCAATTTCTGACCATAGTGCAAAACTGCTCCTTCTTGTTGTAAGTTCATTTCCTGAGACAGTTTCAGAATTCAGACGTTGGAATCAGCCTTTTGTACAATTCAATGAAAGAAATACTTTCTGCCTAGACAACACAAGAAAGGATTTGACTTGAAGGAACTCATCATGGTGTAAGGGACGGGGAGAAACTGGAATCTTACAAATGATTGGAGGAATGGAAAATTTTGAGATTAAAGGGACAATATACCCAGAAAGGTGACTCATTTGCTAACAAAAGAGTTACCTTGATCTCCTCTGGGCTTTTTTTCAGTTCCATGGCGATTCTCTGGATCCAATTTTCAACAATAATCATACCTTGAGGACCGCCAAATCCACGAAAAGCAGTGTTGCTCGGCATATTAGTGAAGCAAACTCTCCCTTTGATCCTCATATTAGGAATCTCATAGACATTATCTGAATGAAACATTGCACGTTCAAGAACCGCAAGTGACAAATCAATTGAGTTTCCACCATTGTTGTACAGTTCAAGATCCAATGCCAACAGCTTCCCCTCATTTGTAAATCCTACCTGGAATGTATAGTATGCTTTACTGTTAATGAATCCATTTAACACGGACTCGTAGACAAAGTAAACAAGAAAATTCTTCTCCTTTTCAAGGCCAAGTGCCTCATCTATTTGTTCCATATCCCCTTGAAATTACATATTGACTCTAATTGCATCCATAATTGAAGAGTGAGCAATTTCTCCAGGGCACCCCATCACCACCACCAACACCACCAATGAAAGGAAAACACACACACACACAAACAAACTGATAACATTTCTACAGCACCTTATACTTTCCAAGAAAACTGTGCCGCTGCCCTGTGATCATCATGTCTGTATCTCTGTCCAATGTGAGCTTAACAGGGCGATTCAGTAGATATGCTGGCACAGAAGCAGCAGCAGCAATGAAAGATGATCTAGTCTCCTTTCCACCAAAACCACCACCAAGTCTCTTGGCTTTACAAACCACTTTTGACATTGGAAGGCCAAGAACGTGACAAACATCCTTCTGGTGTTTTTGAGGTGCCTACATGAGTACAGCTTCACCAATTAACGTCATAAAATGCAACACAACATAAGTCATTCGAAAGATTCTGACGAAAAAATGAGATATGCTAGCCCCTCAGGGTCAGTGCTGAAATACATAATATATAATTACACGGTTGCATCACCATCCTATTGCAACATATCAAATTCAGTCAGTTTTAAGCACAAAAGGAGGGAGTTAGCCCTTCATAAAGAGAAATCAATGTTTTGGTTTATTCCTAGAACTCCGACAGTTGATGTAGGAGATCATAATGATCCAACTATTATATTAGATCACAATATGTATATATTCTCTCAAGTACTATTTTATTATTCAAGATGCAGACAGATGTCAGAGAGAAGGAAAAGGCGCTTCACAAGAGAGTATCTTACTTGAGTAGACGAAATCATATGAACCTCGTTTCCATTATCGACAGTATACACTAAACTGCAGTTCGGCTCCAAATAGAAATGCTCTTGCCCACCAACTTGAACATCTCCCTCTATGATCCTATGGCAATCATTTGACTGAAAGCAAAAATCTACATCTCCTTTCGTCAAGCATTTCTCTGTGTTAGGATGGAAACTTTGATTTTGGATGGCATCCTCGATCGATAAGATTGCAGGCAACTCTTCATACTCTACATGAACTTTTCTTGCAGCTAGCTTTGCATTTTCATGGGTATCGGCAACAACAATTCCTATTACCTGCATCAGATATAAGTCCATAGATGTAACCCACCAGCTGAAATAATGTCAGTTTCGTCGAGATGTAAAAAGTACCTGGCCCACACAAGTGACAAATTCAGTAGCAAAAAGCTCCTCATCAGCAATAGTTGGTCCAATCATATTATCCCCAGGTACATCCTTGGCAAAGAATATGCCTGCAAAACCTGGGGAAGATCTTGCACCAGAATCATCAATTGAGATGATATGAGCATGAGGCTTTCTGCTTAACACTAGAGCAGCATGTAGAGCATTAGGTGGCAATGGCACATCACCAGTGTATTCTGCCTCCCCAGTGACCTAGAAGCCATAATGATGTCAGAAACCAAAAACAAAATACCAACGCATTGACACAGGCAGCTAACACTTTAATAGTCAGAAAAATCTGAGGCCAGGAAAAAGGGTGGAGCAAGAGCAGATTTTGTCAGCAAATGTTGTCCCTAATAAATACAAAACCTGCCTACTTCATAGAAAAAAATTGAAAGATGTGAAAAAAATGTTGCAAAATTTCCATCACGAACATTGTCAGATTATTCAAATTATCACAAAGATTCCTTAACACGAAAAATAGCATGGCCCGATCCTAACTTTGTAAAATCTCATCCTACCCTAACCTCTGATTTGTGCTAAAATTCTCTCATTGCACCACATAATTTGGTATTTTGGGACATGATCCTTCTAGGATAAATAACATGAGTCACACTTTCACATGCCGAATACAGTGACAGCTGTCAATTCAAAATTAAATATATTGATTCCAAGTATTTGCACACGGGTGCACGGAGGGGCGGAGTTAGAAATAAAATATGGGGTTGCCAACTGAAAAATTTGTGAAAAATATTTTAGAAATACAACATAAACTGCAAGAGGGGTATTAAATGGACTCGGGTTCATGGATGTTGCTACAAGCAAAGAAGAGGTTCTATTTGAAATATATATATATATATATATATACTATATATATATAATAGTCTCTTCTTTTTTTTTTTTTGAAAAGTGGGGGGGGGGCGCATGGCCCTTGCAAGCAAAAATCCAGAAGTTCATAGCAAAATCCTAGGATTGTGCGGATCAAAGGGAAGTATTTTTAAGATAACCATCTGGCTCAACCAAGCATGACATGTATTCACAGACAAGGAACTATATGTATGCAGGTATCTCTCACCCCCAAGTCCAAAACAACCAGAGTCTAAACCCATTCGCTCATCAACATGGCAAATGAAGATGTGAATCTTTACTGCAAGACAGAAGATGCAAATATTTCATAGAGGGGAAGTAGAACCATATAGAAATCAGCAGAGAGCAACAGAATAACAATTTACAGCAGCAATCTAGTTTCTCAAGAACAAGCACCTGAAGCCTTGCTGATAAATGAACCTCTGGAGAACCCACAGATGTCCCATGTTTAACAATCTCATAGTCCTGACTTCCAACAGCAGATGGCCTGTGCACTGGTTTTATTGCTGATAAATGAGAAGACGGTACACTATCTGCGAAGGATGCTTTCCCATCCATTTGTTGGCATACCCACAAGAAAAACTTGAACAAAAAACTTAAAGTCAAGGATTTCCTGAATTCTACCATTCCACCAGGTGCATCTTCCTTCAATATAATGTCCTTTCCCAAGACTCCTAATGCACAGTCTAGAAGCTCCTTGTTCCAACTCTTCCCAATCAGAAACTCATTAGTTTTTCGTGCAGAAAGCGAAATAGGAGCAACACCTCCATAAACAAGTGATGCATCCGCTACTATCCAGTCTCCATCCATTTCCTCAAGACGAACACGCATTCCAGCATTTACAAGTGCAATGTCATCATCTCTTCGGTGACCTTGTTTAAATTCCTTCACATACTCAAGGGGTCTAGTCCATGGCAAAAGTATTGACAGTAAGATTTCATTACCTGCCAGATCCACTTTACGATAACCCAAGAAAAAGTTTTCTGCTAAGGTTGTTCGTATATTTCCTTTGTAATCAATTATTTGAAATCTTGCACCAGCTGCCATCCACAGTGGGTTCAAGTCTGATATGGGACTTGCAGTGCATATATTCCCCCCAACTGAAGCTACATTCTTTATTTGTGTCCCAGCAAACCATCTTATTTGCTCAATGAGGGCCTTGCAAGATGATGTTTCATGGGCAGCACGCTCTTCTGTAACCTTCTTCAGAATAGTCAGAAGCTCTGATAGTCTCAGAGCAGCCCCTATCTCCAGCCCATCATCTTTCACATTTATGGCATTCAGTTCTGGCACTTGCGCAGTGGATATCAACACTTGATATTGCATTTTCTTCAGCCTCATTTCAATACCTACCTCTGTGTTTCCTACTACTAACTTCGCTGCTGGGTATCTTGCCTTTAATTCCAAAACATGCTGGAGCTTCAAGGGTCTGTACCACTTAAGTCCACCAAAACCAGTCAAATTTAAAAAAGTTGGTTTCCTTCGTAACAGTTCAGGAGGGAAAATAAGCTCTTTGTCAGAGTATCTACTTCCATCTGTCTCACTGTAGGACACTGCTTCATATCGCTGATCACAAGCTCCATTTTGCACCTTGGTTCTCCCATTCTGCTCAGGTCTTGACCCACATGAACAGGGCTGACCAGTAGATGGGCACATAAACTCACCGCTGCCATGGCCAACTTTCTGATGACCAGTGTACAAAGTATCATCAGTTTTGGCAAAGACTCGAAAGGCATCTATTATCGGTCTGTATCCTGTGCATCTACACAGGTTCCCGGCGAGACTTTCTTCAACTTGCTCTTCTGTGGGTGGAGTTTTACTAGACCTTAAAAGGGCGTACATGGACATCACAAACCCTGGAGTGCAAAATCCACATTGTGAGCCATGTGACGTTGCCAGTGATTCCTGTGGAAACATATCAAGTCAGTTTTCAGTATTGCAGAAAGCTCTAGCCTCCATTTCCTCAGTGATATTTTATCACAGCATGCCATCCACTCAGATCAAAATATTTCGACTTCAGAAATGGTATCGACGTTATTTCAAACAGGCTTCACTAACTCTCATTGACAAGAAATTACTCAGTCAATCCCAAGGAGGCACTCCTAATTGAAAATCATACTTGTGAAAAAAAAAAATCCACTTTTAATCGCCACCTAATATCATTTATTCGGTTGAGGAGTTTATGGGGCTGAGGTGACAACAAATATGCATAATTCTGCCATTAACCAGGATGTACATTTTCCTGACAAGTGTATATACAAAAAAACCTAAAACATAATATGAAGTTTCAACACAGAAATGAATGGCAACAAACTACAGTAAACTTAAAATTCCCTACTTCAGATAATTTGCTCAGCCTCATTGATGTCTACAGACATTACTGTTAGAATAAATATTATTCATGGGCCTTCTACCATCAGGTCGATCTTTTGGTATAGTTGATTTCCTTAACATGGTATCAGAGCAGGTGTGACCAAAGGTCACGAGTTCGAATCCTGCAAGCGCGACCCCCAATTATTTAGCACATGGTATGAGATGGGCCAGTGCACAGTCCACACTTCAAGCCCAAAAGAGGCATTCGGGTGAGGGGGCGTGTTAGAATAAATATTATTCATGGGTCTTCTACCATCAGGTCGATCTTTTGGTACAGTTGGTTTCCTAACAATTACGCCTCAAATATCATGATTTAAACAAAGTCTTGCAGTCATCAAGGAAAGCCACAACATCAGAATAACAAAACTACTAGAGATGGATAAGTAATCTACTAAATAGTAGGGCACTTCCTCTCGTCTGACTTCTGAGTAGTGTATCCACGATTTATTGTTTAGTTTTTTTTTGAACAGTTCTTCTTCTTTAGTACATCTTGAGTAGTGTATCCTCGATTATAGGGATTACAGATAAGGTAGCAAGTATCTCAAGATGTACTAAAGAAGAATATAACTGTTTATGAAAAAACTAAACAATAACAGAAGCTGGTAAACAAGAAATGTCCCGATTAGAATGTCCTACCTGAACTGGGTGCAAACCGCTTCTCCGGTTGCCAATTCCTTCCACTGTGATTACATGCATTCCTTCTATTGAGTACAGGGGAGCCAAGCAAGCATTGACTGCACTGTGCCTGGAAAAAAAAAATTTCCATAGACAACAAACAATTTCTTTAGGTCTGTGGTCACCCAATACTAACATACATTTGAGGATAATTTTACTACACGCGTGAAGCCGATATTTACTCGGAAATAGCGATACATGGATTTTTGGAGTGGATTCATCACATTCTAGCTGCAATGGGCTACACAACCATGGAGAAGTCAAGGACAGAGACTCACACACATTTATTCAAGCTGTGATCAAAGTAAGAAATCATCACAGTGCATGCACCGCAACCTCCTTCACCGCATCCTAACTTTGTTCCTGTCAAACCTATATCTGCATGACAAGGGAAAGGAGAAGGTAGCAAGACCCGATAAGAGTGTCACCCATAAGAAAGAATACAAGAGAGCTTTGCTTCCACTAAGAAGAGACTTGCACAAAATCAAAACTGGAGACAACACTGTCCACACTGCACCTGGTCACTGCTAAGGGCCTTCCACAAAAAAAGGAATCAAACACAAGCTGAGGAAAAAACAAACTAACACTACTTTATAGCATTCTGTACATTGTCATTTATGTGAGGCGTAATGAAGGCAATTGGACAAGCAAATCCTTGTTAAGAAACCAACTCCACCAAAAATGTCAACCTTGTGGTAAAAGGTCCATGGATTGTGCACTGACCCACCTCATATCAAGTGCTAAATAAATGGGCGTCGCGCACGTAGGATTCGAGCTCTTGACCTTTGATCACGCTTGTTCTAATACCATATTAGGAACCAACTTTGCCAAAAGATTAACCCGTGATAGAAGACTCATAAATTATGACTCATAAATTATATTTATAATAACAATCCTTACGAGAATTACAAAAGAAACTCAAAGTTGCAAAAAGGTACATGCTTAAGGTTATGTGGTAGCTTTGGTTGTTTCACTTTGACCAGAGGACATGGACAAGACAAAGCAAAAATGCAACTATCTCAACCAATTCATATGCATCGCTCGCATAATGGGGAAAAGCCCTTTAAGTTTGCACCAAAAGTCCCCACCTTCCAAAAAAAATCACTACTTTCCCAGAAAAAAAGTCACCACCATCAACTATTTGTTAAGTAGCAAACTTCTCCCACTCTTTACCTAATAGCTTAAGCTTTTGGGTTCTGTTAGTCTCCTGCTATACATGAGCTTTTTCATGAGAGACTAGAATTCCACTGCCAATTCGGCCATTAGGGGCCAATTGGATAGTGTATAAGATGAGATGTATTAGTTATAAAGAGGGATAAGATATAGAGGGTGTATTATGTTTGATGTGATGTTTATACAAGGAGGATTAAAATATCAAAAAAGTGGTTTGATAATATAGAATGGGATAAGGTGGGGTCCGCTGTAAAAAATTGAGAGGAACAAATCACTGTTTGAGGCGTATTAGCTTTCGCTGGCCAAAATGGTGCAAAACAAAGGTTTAGCAACATATACAGGGGATATGCATATACTATATACGGCAACCAATCGGTGTCTTATGGTAAAAAATTCCAGTGTCATGGAAACATGTGCAAAAAATCAGTGTGACATAGATGAAAATCTTAAGGTGGATATGTGGACATATTAAAATGGATAGGACTCACAATGAGATTATTCGACAAAAAATTGGGGTGGCACCAGTCAGGATAAGATAGAGGAAAACGGTGTCATGGTATTCATGTAGCCGACCCCAACCAGTGGGATAAAAGCTTGGTTAGTGGCATTGTTGTGTTCCAGATTAAGTTCCAACTCAAGCAGGATGAGAGACAGCGTT
>JAOWBR010044299.1:0-15734 GCA_028571145.1 Dionaea muscipula
GAAAAGTGCAACAAAAAAATGCAACAAAGAAATTGAAAGGAAGTGGACAAGTGGGTGGGGGTAGAATAGGAAAGGAAAGGAAAAAAGTGGGGGGTGTATTAATGGGTTGGGAAGATTAGCAATTAGCTTTTGCGAATTGCCATGCTAATGCTACGGAGATTTACTAAATACACCACCATTTTAACTCACGTCACCGAGGTTTCAGTAGACTCGTCAGTCGAACTGTTCCAGTGGTGTCATACTATAATTTGATGATGGTATATTTTTATTGGTGGTTGTCTTTTGTTGAAAAAAAAGGGTTGAGATTGATTTGTTAAAAAATGACAAAATTGTTAAAAGTGCTATCAAATATGTCAATGAATTTAACAATATTGAATTTTTTAACTATTATTGCTATAAAATAGCAATAGCAGGTAAAAAATTTGTCTCTTGGAGTTGCTCTAACCTCCCACTACAAATGCCGTGAGAAGAGCCGGCTACTCCCATCCTAAGCCCATGTCATATAAGTGGGCCTGACCATGGTTGATTGATTTGGGTCAAATGACTTGATTTATTGGGCCTCAACATTTTAACTCGACCCAATAAACTTGTTAAATGATACTTGTCTCCTCTGGTCTAGGCTAGGCATCACTATGAATAGTTTCAAGATATGAGTCACATATTTATATAAAAATAAATAACAAATAAAAAAATATAAAAAGAAGAAAAGGAGAGAGCCAAAAAAATTAAAGGAAATCCAAAATAAAACTTTAAACAAAACAAAAGAAATAGAAAATAAAAAACAGAAATAAAATAAAAAGAGAAAAGGGGAGAGGAGTAGAATGAAAAAGGGGAAAAAGAACCATCAATACTCAAAAAAAAAACACCAACCTTATCTCGGTGGGATAACCAAATATAATGGGGGGTGTTATTTCCTTATCTCACCGAAACTGTCGATCAATGTCGTTGACTGATATTGACCGGCAATTGACCGGCCGGATTCCGGTCGGATTCCGCCCAGTTTTCGGCGACCAACCGGATTCCGACCAGTTTTCGGCGACCGATCGGATTCCGGTCAGATTTCGGCCGACTCCGGCCGACGACCGGCAGTCAACGTAGTCAAAATTTTTATCCCGTCGATTTTTATCCACAAAATAAATAAGTTTATAAAATTACTATCCATTATTCTTTATCCCATTATTTTTTATTCTTCTTCTTATCTCTTTTTACTAATTATCTCACACTATCTCATCCATAAAATAAATAAAATATCAATAGCAATTAGCTATCTCAGCCAAGTATCCAAGCAAAGTATACCAACAAAAAGACGAAGGGAGAGAAATACTCAAATACACGAAGCTTTGATGAATCGCCGTCACTCACCTCATTGGCCACCGGCAAAGTGTCTCTGTAAATCTGTCCCTCACAAGTCACAAGTACACTGAATCTACCCATCAATTTATCTCATCAATTTATCTCCCATAGTTCACATTCACACTTTATTTTTTCAATGACCCACGCAAGCCCCTTTGTCCAATAATTGAAGAGCACAATACAGAATCTGCTGCTGCTATCAATCACAAGAATTAAGCCTCAAAGAAAAAAGAAAAGAAAAGAACTCTACTTACTCTGCCTGCATAAAGCCAGCGAAAATGGTAGTGGTGGTTGCTTATGGGGTTCTCTCTTCTTCTTTTTCAGGTTTGCCTTTGACCCTTCTCTCCTCCGCTAGAATTTCTCCCTCAGGACTGACAGGTTGAGGGTTTCTTCCGGTTTCAGCTTCTGGGTATCTCATATTCTAGGGTTCTGAGCTCTTGGGTTGAGAATCCGTGAGCTTGGATTTGTTTGCTTTGAAGCATAGTTTGCTATTGTAGAATAGTCGGGTTTTCTCATTGATCAAGTGATTCGCATATCATTTCCTTGTTAATTGGGAAAAGAAGTTCACTATTTTTGTTTTTGTTCTCATTTTGATTTGGGTATATGTAATTCTTCATGATAAGCAGATTGATAATAACTAGCCTGATCGTCCGTGATTTGGATGAGATTGGCCATTTTGCTTAATTAGGAATTGAATTGGGTGTATCTTATCTCCAAGGATTTATTTACAGCTTGTTTGTTTACATTACATCTGTAATTCAAAATTGTATTCTTCATATCATGGAGAAACAGACGAGTTTTAAGATGAAGACCATGGAAAAGCAGTCTAGTTTTAGGCAGGGGATAGAAAAACAGGTTAGTTTTCATGATGGGGAGGAGAAACAAGAGAGTTCCCGTGGTGGGCTTTTGGAGAAACAGAAGAGTTTTCGCAGCGGCCTAATTGAGAAGCAAAGGAGTATTCGCATCGCAATGGAGAGGCAGTTCAGTTTTGGTAGCAGTGAGAGGAAGAAGAGTAACGAGTCCCCTGGAAAACGAGGGGACTCACTTCTCCATTTGGCAGCTAGAGCTGGTAATTTGAGTAAAGTTAGAGATATTCTTCGAAGTTGTGATTGCAAGGAGTTTCCGTGTGGGCAAAACCAGGAGGGCGAGACTCCTCTTTATGCTGCTGCAGAAAACGGGCATGCTTTGGTCGTGGCCGAGCTCTTGAAACATATAGACTTACAGGGTGCATCAATTGCGGCCAAGAATGGCTTTGATCCGTTTCATATTGCTGCAAGGCAAGGCTATGTCGGTAGGGGCTTGCTTTACCACCTCAATTTGTTCTTTCTCATCATTCTAATATCCTCTCTATGTTGAGTATGCATTGCATGCAAACTATATATTATTTTGGATTATTCAGATAGATATTGAACATTGGCTATTCTCCTCTTTCCTTGAGTTGAAACTTGTAGTAATTGGCCTATGTTGGCATTGAGTCACAAATTATAAGGGTATTTTAGGATGCTGGTTGGTAGCAGTATTGTTACTGATGGATGCATGTTATTGCAATCCCCTGACACTCACTGAATCCCCATGGCAAACGATGCTAGTCTAAAAGCCTAAAGAGAAAGAACCTTTCTGTGGCTGGGAACCGTAGGTAGATACTTCAACTAGCCCGTGTAGAAGGCACAAAAACATAAAAAAGTCCTAAAGGATTGGAGTTGTGGCTAAAAAGAATGTGTGTTAGGTTAGGGTAGTGCGTGTTAGGTAGCCGACAACCAGCACACTATACTTGTCGGATCTTGTGTGCATATATCCTACGGATATGTGCAGCCGACCCCACCTAGTGGAAAGTGGCTGTGATGATGATGATGATGAAAAAGAATGCGGTACTTGTCTTGTAAATCATTTGGCACATCCCTCTTTGGCCTAAAAATGATGACCAAGCAAACAGTTCAACTCCACATATGCTTGTTCTTCAATTGAATATGGATGCAATGCATTACAACTGCAAAGAAATAGTCTATGGTTTCTTGACTTCTCTATCTATTGCTTCCAGATTTGGATCCTTTTTTTTTTATCCTGTAATCTGCAATTCTGAATTTTGTTGATTGAAGATACTATTTGGGATACAAATGGTATTTGTGTTAGCAGAATAAGTCATTAATGGACCTTCTAATATAAGGCTTATGCATCTAAGATGAAATGGTTTGTCGCACTCTTAGATTACAACACCATATTATGCGTTATATCATTGTTATTTCCTTCCCTAAATGATCACTTGATTGAAATGATGATTCATAAATAACTAATTAACTGACCTTTGTTGTGTTGTATAATGTATATGATTCTTTTTAATTAGAAACTGAAGCTGAATATCAAGATGGACTCTACCTGACCTTGTCAAATGTCTATATATGAAAAAGATATGATGATTATATCACCACCTAGTTAACCACTTTTCGTAGTTCCAGAATGGGTGACATCCTGGAAAGTGCTATCCAAATACGGGTGTGGATAGTCAGTCGTCATTTTAAGCTGGGCTCCCCCTTCTTAACGGTCTCCCCGATCCCCGACAAACTCATGATTTGGATCGATGATCACTTGGATCATTTGGCGATAATATTTTTCTTTTGACTCTACATTTCACGGAAAATTAAAAACATGAATTTGGTTATCAGCACCTTCAATATCATCTCACCTGCATCTGCTGAACCTTATATATGCTGGATGATTGTACAGAGGTGCTAAAAGAGCTACTCCGTGTTTTCCCGAACTTGGCCATGACAGCGGATCCATCCAATGCAACAGCTTTGCACACGTCTGCTACTCAAGGTCATCTGGACGTGGTCAGTCTTCTGTTAGAGACTGATTCAGACCTCGCTAAGATAGCTCGTAATAATGGCAAGACCGTCCTGCATTCATCTGCAAGAATGGGACACATTGAAGTGGTTAAAGCGCTACTACACAACGATCCAAGTATGTGTTCTAGGACAGATAAAAAGGGTCAAACTGCGTTACACATGGCTGTAAAGGGACAAAATCTTGAGGTTGTGCTTGAATTGCTTCGGCCTGATCCTTCCGTTATAAATGTTGAAGACAGCAGAGGAAACACCGCATTACATACCGCAACGAGGAAAGGCCGTACTGAGGTATTTTCCCATTTATTTACTCTTAATTGTGATATTTTATGCACGTTGTGTCCACATAGAGTGTGTCTGCACCTTTGTCATTTACATGTGAGATTAAATGCTGCATTGCATCTATAAATTTCTGGTGTCCATATTGGCAAAGCAAGTAATTGCCTCAAAATAAAGAGTTATATCTAATTTGCAAGCCCTTTTTCCAATAGTTAGGTTAGGTGAGTGTACACTGGTATTTTGTGTTAAATGTTACCAGGTAAATGTGTCATAGTCAATTCCATTATTGTTATACTACCCATCCAATACCCAGTATTAAGATATAAATATATTTCTTGGACCTTCTACCACAAGGTTATGGTTGGTTCCTCAACACCCAGGATGGAAAAATATTCTCATCCATGCCTTTTTACTAGTGCGAGTTCTCTCCAGTTTTACTAAATGTAGCAAAGGAACCCCGTCTTGCCCACCCAACCTCCTTTCTCCATTTAGCTTTGCCCATAACTGAGTAGCTGAAACTGTTCATTTTGATACTCATTTGACTACCCAAAAAAAGGGGGGGAAAGGGAAGAAACTGTCCACGCAAGGGAGGTCAAAATTGGCACTTTGGATGCAGGTGCATCTCTTAGTAGGATATGGTCAAGATCATGATAATGATGGTGATGTTGGTGCGTCACCTTATGAACTATCGAAGCTTCTGGTTCTTCAGAGTCTTAAGTGGTGCAGGATACTTATAGTTGTGCTAGAGTTGTTTGCCCTTGAGAAGCATTTCTTATTATTACTTAGGGGCTGTTTAAATGCAGCAAAAGATAAGGTGTATTAGTTATGAAAGAGAGAGAAGATATAGAGGGTGTATTATATTTGGAAAGTGAGTCTCATTGATGTGATGTTTATAGAAAAGAGATTAAGATGTCAAAAAAGTAGTTTGACAATATAGAGGAGGATAAAGTGGAATTCACTGTAAAAAGTAGAGAGGAACAAAAGATATGAAGGACGTATTAAGTTAATACACCTCAAACAGTAATTTTAATTTTATACATTTCTTCCTCCTCCATATCTTTTGTTTGGTAGATAGTGCAAAATGATGGTTTGACAACAATACATCTCATATGAAAGGCATATTAGCTAATGAGTCTGGCTTTGGCTGCAACCCTTTCCAAGGATGTTGAGGCTAACCTGGTGACAACCCTAGAGAAAATGGCCAAGCCTTAGACTCTAAACTGTAGATCTAGCAAATGTCAAAGTTTTCATCAACCAACTTAGCCCATGAACTAAAGACCGTGACCTATTATTTATTCCTTGATGTTTTCATCAACTTAGCTTTTTCTTTTCTTCCCACTGAAATTGCAGATTGTGAGTTTTCTTCTATCTGTTGATGGTGTAAACGTCAATGCAATTAATAAAGCTGGAGAGAGTCCGCTTGACATTGCGGTGAAGTGTGGAACTCCGGATATGGTATCTGTCTTGAGAGATGCAGGAGCCGTGAGCTCTAAAGACGTTGATAAACCTCAGAACCCAGAGAAGCAACTTAAGCAGACTGTGAGTGACATAAAACACGGTGTTGAATCCCAGCTTCAGCAAAACCATCAAACTGGAGTTGGAGTTAAGAAGATTGCAAAAAGACTAAAGAAACTCCACAGCGATGGCCTAAACAATGCAATCAGTTCAGCGACTGTAGTTGCTGTTCTCATCGCTACTGTAGCCTTTGCTGCCATTTACCAATTGCCAGGCGGGTTTGAAGGTCCACCTCCTCTTCCTTCTGGTGTTTCTGCTGGGCAAGCCGAGATTGCTAGCCAGATGGCTTTCATCATTTTCTTCATGTTTGACAGTGTTGCATTGTTCATCTCCCTCGCCGTTGTCGTGGTTCAGACATCAGTGGTGGTGATACAACACAAGGCTAAGAAGCAGCTCATGTTTGTCATAAACAAACTAATGTGGGTGGCTTGTCTTTGTATCTCCATCGCCTTTATCTCTCTAACTTACATCGTGGTCGGTCCTCAAGGAAGGTTGTTAGCCGTGTGTACCACTGTGATCGGCGCCACCATCATGCTCACCACAATCGGCTCCATGTGCTACTGCGTCATCCTAAATAGGCTGGGACAGTCCAAGTTGAGAAGGCGAGGGAGCCTATCCAATTCAGTTTCCATGTCAGTAACCGTCTTGTCTGATCCAGAGGTGTTGAGCACCGAGTACAAGGGAGTGTACGTTCTTTGATCAGTTTGACAACTCTACAAAAGGCAACAAGGAAACAGAAGTGAACATCCATTTTGATGCTAGAATGAACTGTAAAATTGGAGGCACTGCTTCCATTCCAACATGGCTGATGGCGCAGAGTATTGTATTACTCAGTAACTTGGACTCTGTAATTCTTAAAAGATAATGCATTTACATTCTTACTGCAAATGATCAGCTGCATTGCACGAGGAAAGCCGATGATGGTTCAGCTCACAAAAATAGGTAAGTCGAGATTTTAAGTAAGATATGATCAACTCCGATCAGCAGCATTGAGGCTGGCTATTATTGTCAGGCGGCCGAATTTCAGACCGCTGTGCTGTGGGTGTGGGGAGTTTTCCTAGAAGAGATGTTTGTCCTTGAGTCTACATGAAGGGTCTTTGCAGAGTAGGAACGGTGCACATGCACACGGTGAATCCTTGTCTCGGTTGAGCAACTACCTCTTACTATTACTGCTAGGATCACTAACTTATTATATCTGGCATCTTCAGACCACCAATTTTGTGGGATGCCTTCAACTAAATCCCCCGACGTACGAACTTCTTCTGTGTGGCGGACACTGACTTCCACTACTTGGGCAGGTCTGATTATTCCGGCCGCAGGTGTGACCTGCATCAATCGAAAGCATATACTTAGGCAACTTCCTGTTTTGCTACAAGGATATTTGAAACCAAATCAAACTAATAAGATAGGATCAAGAGATCTATGAAAACTAAACTAATGATTGCTTTAAAATGTATATAGCACGCCCCCTCAAGCGAATGCCTCTTTGGGCTTGAAGTGTGAACTATATATTATCCCTCCTCACATCGAGGGATAAATAAATAAGGGTAGCGTTCGCGGAATTTAAACTCGTAACATTTGGTCACACGACTCACGCCTGCTTTGATACCATGTTAAAAAACTCAACTCTACTAAAATGTATATAACATATAGGTTTTGAATCAAGGCAAACTTCTTAAGATAGGTTTTGCTTCATAGGCTGAATCAAGATAATACTCTCTCCTTAACGAATATCTCAACAAATGCATGCTATTGTGCTGTTAAGGTCAAACCAGGATATGAACTAGTGTAGGAGCCATATCCGGTGTGTAGAGTTGGTTCCTTAACAAACAAAACAATGATGATAACCGGTTTAGGCAATCTTAAAGTTACTATTATCTGGCAATGCATAGGGCAATTTCTTATTCATGCGACTCTCCTGAGGTTTACGTGCGGGTCTTTCTTGGTGGCAGTATATTCTACGAACCGATGAGCCATGAAGGAGATAAAATGAAAAGCCAAACAGGGAAACAAAATAGAATGAACTCAACAGGTAAGGATTACCTCAAGCCATGTAGGAAAGCCAAAAGAACCTCTAGGTTGAGGAGTAGATGTTTCTCCACTATCATTGATAGTTAGCAGACCTTCACATACAACATGAAATGCAGCCATATCTTTCTCACTTTTGTTTGTGATGAGAAGAGAAGATATCTCCTGGTTTTGGAGAATTACACTGTCAGTGCTAACTACAGTTTCTGGAACCACAGATAACTCCTGAAGGAAAGTCCTGATTTGTTCATTGTTATTCATAATGTCACCAAACACTTTTCTCCTAACCGATTTATCTACATGAGCTATACGGATGAACAATTTGCATCGGACAGGCTTATGATCACTTTCTGTCACATCCATGCAAGCTTCATACCTATGAAAATGTGCAGCTTATTATGGAGGACAGCACAAGAAATGCTAACAAAAGAAAAATTTAAAAAGGACAAAAAAAGAAAAAAAAGGTATGCCATGAAACATACTGTACAGCTGAGCTGACTACAGGGCAATCTAGATTGCAATCAGACAATGGTGCCGACCGGTTGTCACGATATATAATTCTATCACACCATGCAGGAATACGCCCAGAGTCATAACCTGAGCAAGTAATAATTTAGAATGCTTTTGGAAGGTCAAAGGGAATAAATCAAACTTGCCACACTTCAATTCATATACTGTCAACTCTGAAAAGATTCGACGACTCATCACAAGGGAGATAGAAACCATTAGCAATGAAATTTACCTCCTAAACCTGGTTGGTTCCTTTCAAACTTGTAAGTTGGAGGAAATCTGATGATTGCTTCACGCATTCCTTGAAAAACTTTTCCAGCTTTCATCTCGGCTCTAAGTTGATCCTTTTCTCTTAGCCAGTCAAAGCTTCTTTGGGAAATGAAATCTCTTGCTTCATCATAAGATATTCCAAAAAGGCGATAATTAAAATCACCAAGAAATACAACCATGTCTGCTTCTGCTAGATCTGGCCTTCCCTCTTCAGGTTTGGAACTCATAGCCTGAAGCATCAAGGGCAAGAAGTTGAAGCCAATATCAAGGCAAAAAAACAATTGTATTACCAAAGCAAATTTAAGCTTGCAGTTCGTACATTTGCAGCACGAAGCACTTCGGATGCAGAAGAGACTCCAGCTGCAAGAGAGAGGACCAACGGCAAGCCAGAAGAATAAAGCATCCAAAATAAATATGCGCACAAGGCAAGAGAGCACGACAAGATCAGACATCGCAGTACACGTGCAGCGATATTAAGTAGGTTAGATTGCTGATTGAAGACCATTGTTCTATATATGTGATCAAAATCAGCATTGCGGCGATTTACTGCTTTCAAATGAGCAGCCAAGTGGCAATTTATAAAGCACATTACTCTATCATGAACTCTCAGCCTCAAACCTACTCCTCCCTGCATATAGTCAAAAGAAACCAGCAACAAGGAAATTGTCAAAAAATTACATAAAACAGGAGGGAATGTTTGAATGAAATTCTCTGCTGTTTTATGTAATTTTTTGACATGGTATAAGAGATTTAGAAGCATAAGAGTCTAATACAACATTAATAATTTCCAACAAAGTAACTACTAATCTTGAATGTAGACACAGCTGGAAGCAAGAACAAAGAATCCGCCTGAGAATAGAAAATGCCCATGAGCAATGAATCCAAGAGTGCCAACAAATGACTGAGAGCAATGAACAACAATACCAAGAGCAATGAATCAGCCTGTTGCTTGACACCCTCCCCTCAAATTGAAGCGGAGAATCGAGGAGCATCGATTTGTCGATGAAGGATAGATGGCGAGCACCCAAAAATGACTTGGTCAGTAAATTGATAATTTATTATGCCGAACCACGATCAAAGGATTCCCAGACATAAGTAAGAGGTCTGAGATCACGAGAGAAACTAAAATCTAAAAAAGGAATCTTCAATAAACTAAAACCCGAGAGACGAATGACAAAATCTAAAGAAAATATCAATGGCCTTGATACCATGAAAGGCTTCCCACAAGGTGAAACCTTTAACAAACCAAAAAAAAAAAAAAAACTAAGAGACTACTCAATATAAGGCAACCTATAAACCAAAATCAGGAACACGTTTAGGAGAAACAGGGATAAGAACATGATTCAAGGAACCAAAACCAAGAAGCCGAAGCCGAAACCCAGAGGCCGAAGCCGAAACCAAGAGGCCGAAGCCCTAACTGAAGCTGAAACCAAGAGTCGAAGCCGAAACCAAGAGCTGAAGTTGAAACCGAGAGGCCAAAGCCCTAACCAAGAGGCCAAGACTGTAACCAAGAAGTCGGGACATAAGCCAGAACAAGTCAATGCAACATAAGATCACAAACAAATCTGTGTTTTTTTCCTCAAATTAATTTTTTTTTAAAAGTCGAGGACGAGGCCCTTCGACGCCGTCAAACACACCGTCGACGCCGGAGGCAAACAAAAAAAATGGAGAGCCTATGCCTTATTGGAAAGTCGAACCATTGGCTCTCATACTATGTCAAATGAAGCCTGAAAGGGTATTGCATATCTTTTCTGAGGACATTTTTAAGCTTTGGAAATGTTTTGGAGTTGCAGCGAACTTGGAATAAAAAGTATAACCATTCCTAGGTTCCAAACTACAACTGATCCATTTCCTATTCCTAGTTTTTGAACCTTTAATCACAGAGCATATCAACCTCAGAGAATGTTGTGACAATTTTCAACCGGATGGGAATAGGTGTATAACTTTGTTTTACCAGAGGCCCGCACAGTGCCAGTCATAATTAACCAAAGATATCTCACGCAACCTTTTTTAAATTTTCCACTCCCATTTCGCTTTACTTCCACAACCAAATAATTCATAATAGTTTTAGAACATCTGAACATATCCAGAGAACACTGCCTCCAGCATGATGCTTACGGAGCTTGCTGACAACCCAGGAGTTACTTTAGCAGTCTTGGTATTTAGTGCTATGGCCGGTTGGAAGGAAATAAGTTAATTATATACGAGCTCCATACATTAAACTCGAAAATTCTGCTATCATATCATTTTTTGACCCTTGAAGGAATTCATTTATCTAAGTATTCAATCTCAAAATATTTCACTGCGAAAATTTCACCACAAGAACAAAGAATCCAACAACTATATCCACTTCTATATTTTAGGCATGATATAATATACAGAACAATAAAAGGTACGCTGACATAATATACAGAAGAATCAAAGGGGTACCTTGTTACCAATCATATGGCCGAAACCACATGCTACTGCTGCCACATCAAGGTCACCAACATGTGTTCTAAGAGTCCTTCGGACCCTAGAGGACATGAACTACTTTAAGACGAACAGTCACTATGAATATATTTAAAGACGCAAAGAAACTTACCAAATAGAAATCAGCAAGCCTGCTAGCTGCCTTGAGCCAACCCGTTCAAAAGCAGAAAATTCATCAATAGCTTTACCGATGGCCTCTTGCCACCATTGCCCAATGGCAGTCCCTTCAATTCCAACCTACAAGAGGAAAATGGGGAACACGTGAGCTACACACAAGACATTATATTGGAAATCTATTGCAGAAGAAACTAAGGGGGAAAAAACAGAAAATGTTTGTCAACACTATGAGCTTAGGCTCATGCATCACTACCACTAGAGGAGGGGCTGTTGAGAGAAAGTTGATAAGCAACAAAGTACCCACCTTTTAGTGCAAGAAAGTGAAGTTTACATTGGTTTGTACACCCATAATATAAACAGATGATACATTAGGTTAGTGATAATAATATTGGAAATTTGCAATACGGTACTCATTTTAAAGGAAAAGAGAAAACAGTGGAAATTGCTTCTACGTTATGATTTCTATGTTGCCCTAAAGAAGTGGCTAAGTATGAGAAGATTCGCATAGCAGGACTATGGTTCACGATATTATCCTTCAAGCATCCAAATCTCACTTTTCACCGTCCCACCAGCATCAGATTTGAAATGCTGTTATTGGCGTGTGTACACATGCCACATGCCTGGGGGGGGGGGGACTATAGGAAGGTCACTGGTATATCAGAAATTTGTATTGTCCAGATTGACAAAGTAAAAGTAGAGAAGATTGTGGCCACTTGATCCTGGATAGATTCTTGCTGCTATGATTCTTTAGTTGCTCTAAAAGGTTCACCAATATAGTTGCAGACTGTAATACTAACCCAAAGTATATATGATTGTCCAACAAAGCAAGAAAGAGGCACCTACAGTTTCTTTTGCTGCAGACATTGCAAGAAAGCCAGCTCCCATGTCCACTTCTTGCAATCCAACTACAACAATTCCAACATCTGACACGGTAGATCCGAGCCATGACTTAAGTGATTCAGGAGAGGCTTTTCTTTGACCAACATTCCATGTGCCGACTAAGATTTTGAAACTTTCTCGTCTTGTGTACAACTCCTCTTTTGCAGCCAATTCTGCTCGTAATATGTTGTCGATGGGCCCAGGGGTTGTTAGGTTCCATCCTCGTATACCACCATGAGTAGCCAAGCTGAAAATGCAACCACCACCAATAGCCATTTTAACCACAGGACTACTGTGAGCAACCCATCCTGCAAGGAGATTTCCATCGAGATACAACAGCTGGACAACACCACTTGCATAACCAACCCACACATGTGAACCCTGAGTGCAAAAGCATAAAACAGAACAAGAATGGTGATTGAATTCCTGCAAGCGGTTTCCCCTTCCGTCCCATTGCACTAGTAAGCCATTTGAGCAACCACTCCATATAATCCCATCAGCAGTCATCACAAGGGCTTCAATTTTCTTGTTATCGTCATAGTATGCCCCAGCACTTCTTGTTGCTACTTGATGAACCGCGTCTGCAGCTCCCATAATAGCATCATGCGACCGTTGAAGAAAGCCTCTAGACTTTTCCTTTTTTGATGTTGATGTTAATTTTACCTTCATCTCATCTTCAACTGTTTGCTCTTGTGTTGGCATACCAACACGATTTTCGATCTGACCATCCATATTAAAAACTTTGATAAGTTCCTTTGATTGAGCATCCCTGCAAAAGAACCACCTCTGCACATCAGGAACAACAAGAGATAATAAGCAAGTACTAACCAAAAAAAAAAAGAGTTAAAGCAAGTAAGTTTGTGCAACATGCAAAATGGAAATCCTCGTAACTGGGCAATTATTTTTCCTGTTAATGGATTTTAAGAAAAAAGTTAACCACTTCCACAAAAGGTATGTGGGGAAAGTAGTTGAAGAAGAATAGAAATGTTATGAGAAAACGAAGAAGAATAGAAATGTTATGAGAAAACGAAGAGTATAGAGATTGCCTATCATGTTTGATGCCCAAAAGCATGCTGATGAAACGATGAGGAAACAAGTGAAAATGAGTTATTCTCAGCAGGGACAACAGTTGGCTGCACAAAGGATCTAGCATTGTTTAGCTATCAGAAATTCCCAATATGATACAGCCATGAGCCAACCAATTCATAATTCCTCTAGGAGTATACTAAGTCTATGAACTACAGGAAAACTGCACTCTTGCACTATAGAAAAGCCATGGGCTAGGATAGGAGTACCCTCAGGGAAATACATGGGCTCGACCACAAAATGCCTGAACATAAGCAGAAAACAGCTAATGAGCAACAGCAGAAAACGTAGGCCATGACTTGGCTTAGGTCATGAGCTTCAAATGTCAACGATCGATCAAGCTCTTCATCTGTCTAATCTTTCATCTGCCTTGGATGCTTCATCTGTTGCGGATAACGAAGAGTCACATACATACATTATATGCTATTAATGTAGTATAAGAAGAGTCACATGTATATTTATTATGTACTATGCATCTGACCCTTAGGATTTCCAATCCTTCTCTATAAGAGGGCTTGTACCATTATCTCTTGGGAGAGAATCATATTCAAGCCTTATCCCTTTTAATCTTTGTCATGGTATCAGAGCCAATGGTTCGCCTTTTCCATAAGGCTTAAGGTCTCCAAATTTTTGTTTGCCTCCGACGTCGACGATGTGTTTTGACGGCGTCGGAGGGCCTCGTCCTCGACTTTCACACACACAAAAAAAAACCCAATTTGAGAGAAAGAACACAAATTTGTTTGTGAGCTTATGCCGCATTGACTTGTTCCGGCTCATGTCTTGGCCTCTTAGTTTCGGCTACGGCCTCTTGGTTACGGCTTCGGCCTCATGGTTAAGGCTTCGGCCTCTTGATTAAGGCTTCGGCCTTTTGGTTAAGATTTCGGCCTCTTGGTTACGACTTCGACCTCTTGGTTAAGACTTCAGTCTCTAGGTTTCGGCTTCGGCTTCTTGATTATGGCTTCGGCTTCTTGGTTTCACCTTCGGCTCTTGTTTTTGGTTTCGGCTCCTGGACATGTTCGTGATTTTCATTTATAGGCTGCCTTATATTAGGTAGTCTCTTGGATTTCGGTTCATAAGAGATTCTTCTTATGGAAACCTCTCTTGATATCAAGGTCGTCGACATCTTCTTTAGATTTTGTCATTAGTCTCTCGGATTTTGGTTTATTGAAAATTCCTCTTTCGGATTTTGATGTTAGTTTTTCTCTTAATCTCGGATCGCTTATTTTTAGTAGCTCGCCATCTCTCTTTCATCATCGACAAATTGATGCTTTTTGATTTTCCAGCATCAATTTGAGGGGGGGTGTCAACGATTGATCAAGCTCTTCATCTACCTGATCTTTCATCTGCCTTGGATGCTTCATCTGTTGCGGATAACGAAGAGTCACATACATACATTATATGCCATTAATGTAGTATAAGAAGAGTCATATGCATATTTATTATGTACTATGCATTTGACCCTTAGGATTTCCAATCCCTCTCTATAAGAGGGCCTGTACCATTGTCCCTTGGGAGAGAATCCTATTCAAGCCTTATCCCTTTTAATCTTTGTCAAAAATAGGGGCGACAGTAGTAGATTCGGACCTAGGCTCAGTACACCTTCCAGAATGGATTGTTGAGATACTGGGGGCGACTGTATATTGGTCAGTCTTGTAATCTAATAAGGCAGGTCCGACCTAGTTGCCCTGCATGATGCCCCTGAGCGTGATCGCTCGGGCTGGAATGCAACATATCAAAAGATCAAATCCTATTTCCACTAGCCAACAGTCAAACAAGATGTAGAGAACTATGTCCGAGAATATCCAATTTGTCAAGCTAACAAGAGCGAGAATGTGCAATACCCTGGCCTTCTTTAGTCATTACCTCTGTCCAAAAAATCATGACAGCACATTTGTATGGACTTCATTGAAGGGTTGTCCAACACCAAAGGGAAGACAGACATCCTTGTCATTGTAGACCTATTCTCTAAATTTGCTCACTTCTTAGCCTTAAGGCATCCCTACACGGCCCAACTATCACCCAGGTATTCTTTGACAATATCTTTAAATTATATGGCTTCCCAAAGATAATTGTATCGGACCGAGACAAGATATTTACTTCTTTTGGAAAGAATTATTCTAGATGTTTGGTACCAAGCTTTGCATGAGTAC
Organism: Dionaea muscipula; assembly: GCA_028571145.1. Taxonomy (NCBI): domain Eukaryota; kingdom Viridiplantae; phylum Streptophyta; class Magnoliopsida; order Caryophyllales; family Droseraceae; genus Dionaea; species Dionaea muscipula. The sequence continues at coordinate 15,500 of JAOWBR010044299.1, forward strand.
AACTTATCACCCTCGGTCCGATAGGTAAACTAAAAGGGTGAATCAATGTCTGGAAGATTACTCAATGTTTTAAAAAGTGTTAGACGCTAGTTGGGCGGCCAGGGGAGCCTAGTACTAAGCGGGATTAATCGGGGCCTAGAGATTAGGTGGTTTTTAATTTTTTTTAATAATATTTTACCTCCTGTCTCTCAAAACCTCATTATAATTGTTGTAGTTTTAGCTGGACTGAGTTCAT
>JAOWBR010044410.1:0-36842 GCA_028571145.1 Dionaea muscipula
GGTCTTGCCACGGGGTGCACCGGAGCCATCTGTGATCGTTACCGATCGTGACCAGGCGTTAATGAACGCCGTTCATTCCTGCTTCTCCGATGTCCGCCATCTGCTCTGCATATGGCACATCAACCAGAACGAGCCATCTAGATTAAATTTCTCCGTTCATGGAACGAGCTAGTTGCATCATCCACGTTCGAAAATTTTGCTGCAAGATGGGCATGCATGAAAGAGGAATTCGGACAATTTTCAAAGGTCTGTGAGTATCTATTCATAATGTGGGTAAATCCACACCCCCGTCAATTTGTGCATGCGTGGGTGGACACGTGCATGCACCTTGGAAGCAATACGACTCAGCGGTATATACAGCCTGTGTTATTGTTTTTTGTTATATATATAATAATGTATTAATTTCTATTAGATAACCATTGCAGAGCGAAATCATCACATTCTCGATTGAAGAAGTACTTAAGAGATTCTATGTTGGGAATTCATACATCATTTGAGAAAATTCACAAGATGTTGAACGCACAATTTGCACAGATACGCACATCGTTCGAGCGATCCCTGATACGTGTTAGACACAAGGTAATGTCATTTTGGTCAAATTAATCATTACATTTTTGTCCATCGCTTATAACCAATTTATATATTCTTAGGTGGCCAAAGTTTCATTGATTGTCTATCTTCGGGGTAAAATCTCGTTGCACGTGTTGGATCTTATTTACGCCCAATACGAAGGAAGTCAGAAAGTCTCCGCAGTTTTATCTCTCAGTCAATGCCGGTGCACGATCCAAACAACACACGGTCTCCCTTGCAACCACGACATGAAGTGGTACGAGCAATTGTGCGTCCACGTTCCTCTCGATATCATTCATGAGCATTAGCGCAAGCTCTCAATGTCTCCACCCTTGACCATTGAAGAAGTTCGACTCGAAGACGCGAGAGAAGAGACTATTGAAAGTCTCGATAGCTTGGAAGAAGCACCCCGGTGCCAGATGTTTCGCTGGATCATCAATTAGATCAAGCAATCCAAAAGCGAAATTCGGGAACCCTCCTACCACACTTCGCATAAAGGCAGACCGTCATCCAAGGAAGAGCGAAGCGAAGCAAGAATAAAGTCGTTTCTAGAGCGTGCTACTTCAATGAGATTTGGATCAAAATCAATGGGCACGAAATCATTTAGGTCACAATCAATAAGAAGTGCGAGTATTGTGGAAGGTACAAACAATGATGATATTTTCAGATCACTGTTGCCCGCTGCTTACCAGCATAACATCAACTGTATTGTGGACGTCCAAGCTGATGGCAATTGTGGGTTCCGAGCAGTAGCCGCATATATCCTGGGCGACGAGACTCATTGGTACCAAGCGCGAATGGGTTTCATCAGATGAATAAATAATAATCGTGCTCTGTACACAACAATGTGGCGCGTAGACCGTCCCGCGGCAGAGGAAACACTAGCACGCTTGAACTGTGATACCTCGCCCGCACCACCACAAAAATGGATGGACATGACAACTATGAGATTGACAATCGCATCGAATTACAACGTCGTGCTGCATTGTTTCACCCCAAATCATAGAATATCGTATACATATCTTCCACTGTTATCCAAGCCGGTTCCGGATGATAGACGACGTGAGATAGCCATTGCTTGGGTTAACAATTGTCATTTCGTCCAGATGTTTATGCACCCCAATTATCCAGTACCCCTAATATGACCACATTGGTATGAACACGCATCGCCGGCGTCACGAGGGTGGATAAAAAAATATGAATTGAGTTTACGTTTGTGGTACTATTTGGTGTTCGTAATTAATTATCATTTGTAATGTATATGAAGCATATTAATGTGAGTAAACAATTTTGTAGGTGAGCATACGGTAGTATGCTACCGTATATGGAGGTATATTAAAGTAGTATACTACCGTTTTAAAGGTTTTTAAAAAATAAAAAATACGGATTTACGACAATATACTATCGTATGAGCCCTCAATATACGGTAGTATACTACCGTATAGTGACTTATAATTTTTTTTTTAAAAATGACCAGAGAGTAATATAGTATTGTAAATTGAGGACTCATACAATAATATATTACCGTATGAATAAAAAATTCAAAAAAAAAAATGATAAAATTGTTAGGCACACACCCTCGGCTGTGTGTCCGAAGACCTTCTCTTTCTTTTCTTTCTTGTTACCCGTTCTCTCTCTTCTCCATCTCTCTGTTCCCGATCTGCTGCTTCCGAGAGCCGGAGACGACACCGGAGAACGGCGCCTCGCGAGACCGGCGACAGACACGAAAGAGGCCGGCGAGGCTGGGGGTGGTGTTGGGCTGGCGTGCGGCGGCGATAGCTGCGTCCGGTGGTGGCGGAAGTGGGACCTGACGAGGGAGAGAGCGAGAATCGACGAGATCGGCGACCAGAGCTTCGATCGGACAAGGTAAACCCGATTTCGTTCATAGATTGCTTAGATTTGTTGGTTTGGTGCTTTGATTCGAGTGATTGAAGAGAAAATTTGAGTTTTTGGTTTTTGTTCGATTTGGGGTTCGGGTTCACGGTTATTGGCGATGGGGAGGCTGGGTGACGCCGCCGACGGCTTGGGTGGTGACCGGTTGACGTCCGGTTGTCGGCGAGGTGGACAGCTGTTGCCGGCGACGTTTCCGGCGGACTGCCCAGCTGCGGCCAGAGGTGGTGGTGAGCTGGATGGCGACCAGAAGTGTTTTGGGTGGTCGGTGGTGGCCCTGTGGTGTTTAGTGGCGGTTGTTGGTGGTTTTGCTGGTGTTTGGAGTAGTTGTGTGGCGGTTGAGGCCTGCTGGTGCCGGAATCCGGCGGACGGCGGCAGATTATGGTACAGGCAAAGTGGGTAACCCTTTGGGGTATCATTTACATGCTTTAATTCGATTATTAGCTTAATTGAAGGCCTAATTATTAGGGGTGTACAGGGTGGCCCGAAAACCCGATCCGACCCTGTAACCCGCCAGACACGACCATAATCATATATATAATTGATCGAAGACAGCGAACAAGGAAGCAACAAATGGAGAATTGCATACACAAATTTTTATTAGCACGTTTGAATTTACATAATTCAAAAGGAGGAGGATGTCACCCCCTCACAAGCATAGTATAAGGTTCACCAACAAAAGAGAGAAACATTTTCAACAAGAAAATTGAACCTTCAAATTAAAGCTGAATAGGCAGGTTAGGGCAGAAGAAAAATCAGGAGGTGAATGAGTAATCGGCGGCAGAAGACACGAATCAAACCAGCTGGTGTCTCAAAAGAAGATGGGAAGGGGGACTGGTTGGGAATCAAATTATCGAACCTTTTGCCTCTTCTCGGTAGAGGGTTTGCAGTTGGCCTTCGATGAGGGAAGACCAGTTTCCGCTCAATCTTTGCACGGATCGGATCGCTTCCCGGCCGGTGAACCTGGAGTTTTGTTGCTCCGACCGATTTTCGACGGTCTCATTCAACTCTCTTCTTTTGGTTTTATTTTCTGTTTTTTTCCTACTAGGATTGACTTGTAATGTTTGCTCGTCGATATCGGCCCGTGTTCTGACATCATGATCTCGACATCGACTTTTCCTGACTCGACACCAGCAACCTTTCTAGAGCTCTTTTTAGACAGATAGGAAATCGCTTCAGCCGACAGACGCCTTGTTCACTTTGACGTTAACCAAAATCCATAATATGAATCACAGCTTCGAACTACGGAGTTGGGGGACTAATGATGTACGGGTAAATCCCTCGCACACGTGGACATGGAGACCAAACTATGCAATACGAGTTTTTTCTCCAGTTCAAACCCTGTCTGGCACCCTGTTCATCGATTTGTCTAATGACACTACCCGGCCAGGGGCAGGAATGTAATTTCATAATAATCTCCATGCCTGTACATACCCCTTATACCTACCAAGGTACACATTCTCTCTCATCTATTACTTTCCCTCCCCCTAGCACAGCGCTCTCCAAAACATAGATTAGAACCCTGCCTGGCACCCCTTATCTCGCCTCCTGTTAGGGACTTCATCTTTCACACGCACTTTCAGGCGCCCGCCAATGAGTTGGAGTCATCTCCACCTTCGATCATTCATCCCCTAAGTCGACTGGTTTTCACCATGACCAGACCCTCCTTCCGTGAATTTTCTGGGCTCGATATCTCTCTGGTGTCGATCTAAGGATTTTCAAGTGCCACAACTTCTGTTTTTAGCTATGGAAACGATAATATACTAGGATATACGCAAAATAATGAGCTTAATTTTTAGCTACCGTGTCGACGAGTAAACATTACAAGTCAATCCTAGTAGGAAAAAAAAAAGGAAATAAAACCAAAAGAAGAGAGTTGAACGAGACCGTCGAAAATCGGCCGGAGCAATAAAACTAAAGGTTCACCGGCCGGGAAGGGATCCGATCCGTGCAAAGATTGAGCAGAAACCGGTCTTCTCTCGTCGAAGGCCTACGACAAACCCTCTACCGAGAAGAGGTAAAAGGTTCGATAATTTGATTCCCAACCAGTCCCCCCTTCCCATCTTCTTTTGAGAGACCAGCTGGTTTGATTCGTGCCTTCCGCCGCCGATTACTCATTCACCTCCTGATTTTTCTTCTGCCCTAACCTGCCCATTCAACTTTAATTCGAAGGTTCAATTTTCTTGTTGAAAATGTTTTCCCCCTTTTGCTGGTGAACCTTATACCATGCTTGTGAGGGGGTGACATTCTCCTCCTTTTAAATTATGTAAATTTAAACTTGCTAGTAAAAATTTGTGTATGCAATTCTCCATTTGCTGCTTCCTTGTTCGCTGTCTTCGATCAATTATATATATGAAGCCAGCTAACTCGATACAGTTCCAAGTCGCAGTTACGGCTTCAAATATGCTGGTGATTTGTGATGCACACTCCAGGAATTGGAACTGCAAAAAGGAAAGAAAGACAAATTAGGACAAGTATGCTGTTCATACTCCCATTACTTAATTCTTGATAGTCTGCCTCAAGATATTACCTATAAACTATGGGCAAAAGCTGGTTTTGCGAGAATTGTTTTATCTTTGTTGGTTGACATAACCAAATGTTTTTTTCTCTTCTGCAAGTAAGTTGTCACATCCATAAAAATCATTTTGGTTCATGGAAAATTGGAAACACATTAGATAATTAAATCCGATGCAAATTTAGTCTAAAGATTGATTTTGTTCATTTTGTAGTTGCTGTGTTGTTTGAGGTTCGTTTTATTGGAGGAACATAGAAGATTACGGACCACTGGATTGAGTTTCGTGGGCTACCGGAGTTTGGTTTTGTGCGGTCATGAAACGCTTTGTGTATATCAATGAAGATGACTCCATCCGGGAGCTTTATCGTGACAATCGGATATCAAATAGAAAATACACCGTGTTCAATTTCCTCCCCAAAAACTTATGGGAGCAGTTCAGGTAATCTATCATTGACTTTGATTTTGGTTTGTCAATTTGATGTGTTGCTTGCAGGGTTGCAAATGAGTCGAACCAGATTGACTCGACTTTATACATGCTTGGCTCAAGTCTTATTTGTTAAATACTCAAGTTGTATTTTTGGATTGTTTAATAAATAAGCCGGTCGTGAACCTAGCATGACTATGCTCGATAGGCTCATGAGTTGGCTTATTTTAGGCTCATGAGCTCACTCGTTCATGGCTCGTATATGCTCTTGAAACATGCTTTAAAAAAAAAGTAAAATATAATCATAACAAAAGTAGTTATAAAGGATAAATTTAATCCAAAAAAGCTCATGGTCTCATGAGTGCAGCTATCAATTCATTGATAGTAGAACTCATTAACACTCAAAAGATATTATAAATAAGATCAGACCTCTAGTTTAATTAGCATCGATTTCACAATAAATGTCGAGTGCGAAAGGCATTATCGACATTTTCTCATCCTCAGAGGGCATGGCATATTTTAAATGTCTCGTTCAAACTCCTTAGTCTTCCTCCTCCTTAAATTGCACTTTTTTTCATTAGTTCACATCTTCTTGCAGATATACTAGAAGGTTTCCGTCTCATATGTTCATATCACATTAATCATCACTCTCATTTTGTCTTATATTGGTACCATCCCATCTTTCTGTTGTATGAGCATGTGTACCTTTAAGCCGCACCAAAAATTGTAAATGCACGATAATTACTTATCATTAATTTTTGTCCTCTTTTAGGCAAGTTAGCTTTTGCAGTGCTATGCAAAAGCCACGTGGTGCCCAATTGTTGCAATTTTCATCACAAAATCACACTTCAGCTAATCCCAATTTATGGGCCGTCCTGCATTCACAAGTGAATTAACGTTTCTAAATCTGTGGTATGTCAATTCACTTATTTCTTAGCACACCGGTGTCTGTGAGAGTAATGGGAGCTTCAGAAGAAGGAAAACTCAATTTCTATTGATCACACCTCACGGTATAAATAGATACAAGATATAATGGGAAATGCAAACAGCAAAAAAATATCAGAAAAAAAATCTAATACACCAAATCCTAACTAATCTGATGATATTCCTAATTTTGTGTTGTCTTCAATATTTGAATTGGGTGGTTGCAAATCTCTTGCCTAATCAAGCTCCTGAAGTGTCGCTCTCTTCATTTCCCCCTGCAAGCTCAAGATCGGGATGTCAGGAACTTGAAGCTTGTCCCGAAGTTGAGCAAAACGTGGGACAAGCAAGGACTTTGTAAATATATCAGCTAGGTGCTGACTACCAGAAATATGCGCCACCCAAAGTAGACCTTCCTGGACGTGCCCCCGTACAAAATGCACATCTATACCAATATGCTTTGTCCGACTATGAAAAACAGAATTACGGGACAAATGAGTGGCACTTTCATTATCGCAGTACAGAACCGGGGGGGGGGGCAAGAAAGGCGAATGCCGAGGCGGCACAACAGATGAAGAAACCATAAGGTTTCAGAGGCAGCAGTAGCCAAAGCTCTATACTCTGCTTCAGAGCTGGAGCGGGATACGGTTGGTTGCTTATTGGTTCCCCAAGAAAGGAGATTCGGTCCCAAATAAACAGCATAACCGGTTGTGGACCAACGGGTGTCCGGGGAGCCAGTCCAATTGGCATCAGAGAAGGCTCGAAGAGAAAGGTGCGTGGTTGGATAAAAGTGAAACCCATGGGGAGAGTGCCTTTGATGTAGCGGAAGATCCGCTTGACAGCTTCCATGTGGGTGGCTGATGCATGCAGACATGGTTGACGGCATAGGCGATATCCGGTCTACTAAGTGTGAGGTACTGGAGGGAGCCCACCATCTACCAATAAACTGAGGGAGCCGAGAGGGGAGCAGCACCATCTCGGGAAAGGTGAACACCGGCGGCCATAGGTGATTTGACGAGTTTGCAATCGGTGAGATCAACGGTCAAGAAGTTGAAAAGTATAACGGGTTTGAGACAACATAAGAGAAGCGGTAGCCCGGTGTACCTGAAGACTAAGAAACATATGCAATGGGCCCAAATCTTTCATATCAAAAGCAGTTGCCAGCCGAGTAACTAGCCTTTAAAGGAGGTGGGGTGTGCTCCTAGTAAGTATTAGATCATCAACATAAATGAGCAGTAGAATGGTGTGTACCGGACCTCCAAATAAAGAATGAAGGATCATGTGGATAGCCTTGAAAACCAAGCTGGAGCAAATAGGTAGTGAATTCATGGAACCAAGCGTGCGGCGCTTGTTTAAGGCCGTAAAGGGCCTTATGAAGACGACACACATGAGTGGGTGAAGAGGCATTAACAAATCCAGTCGGTTGCTGGAGATAAACAGTTTCTTGAAGATTCCCATGTAAAAATGCGTTCTTGACATCTAATTATTGTAGAGGCCAATTGAGAGTGACATCAAGAGAAATAGCCAAGCAAATAGTGTCGGGTTTGACTGCCGGACTGAAGGTTTCATCATAATCAAATCCGGGCCGCTGATTGTAGCCTTTAGCGACTAAGCGTGTCTTGTAACGTTCCACCGTGCCATCAGCCTTTAGCTTAACCCGGTAGACCCATTTAATGCCAATGACATTCATAGACGGGTGAAATGGAACAAGGGACCATGTTTTATTTCGAAGGAGAGCCTGGTACTCTTCTTCCATGGCAAGAACCCATTTAGGATCAGTAGCGGCCTCTGTATAAGTCTTTGGTTCCTTGGGTAGTTGAGAGGTGACGACGGTAAGGGCATGTGGTAATGGGTGCCAAGTGGCACAAAGAGCTCGAGGTCGTCGGGTCCTTTCCTTGCGACGGGTGACCATGGGATGGGTTGAGGCGGTGACTAGGGTGGAACAGAATTATGCAGTGTAACCGGAATGGAGGGTTGGGTGGCGGGCTGAATTGTTGTGGGGAAGATGGGATGGGGTTGTGGTGGTGGAGCAGGGGCTGAATTTGGGATGTGGAGGGGCAGCGGTATCTTGTGCGGCTTTGTGCCGACGAGTGTAAACAATTGGGGGTGGGCAACTGATTGGGTAGCGAAGGCGAGAGGTGTTGGGAACAAAGGGCTGGTAGGTGGGGTTGGTAATATGGGTGCTAGGTTAGTATTGATGTGGCGGTGTAAGGAGGCTGGGAATCGTTGGACTTTGAACGGAGACGAGGTAACACAAGTGGGGAAGGGTTGGTTTGTGGAGAAAGAATCCTCGGTAAATGAAATATGTCGTGATATATAAACACGGCCATTTGTACGGTTGAGACAACGATACTCTTTGTGTTGGTCAGAGTATCCAATAAAAATACATGGTTTGCTCTTGAAGTCTAGTTTGGTGCGCCAAAAGGTTGCATGTACGGATAGCATATACACCCAAAGATCCGAAGTAGAGAGTAATCAGGAGTTGTATTGAAAACAACTGTATATATAGTTGTTAAAATCGTACGATTCACGATTCGTATCGTACGATTCGATTCGATACACCCACCGAACGATATGGTTCATACAGCGTATCGAAAAATTTAATGAATCGTAGTGAATCATACGATTCGACTGGAGAGGAATCAGACGTCATATAGTATGATGCACTGGTATCCGGGTAACACAAAGGATGCATCTGATCAGAGAGATGTAGAGCCGTGAAAGCACGGGCAGTATTGGCAGTCGGAGATGAGGCTTCACATACATTTGCTTTGTGATTAGGATAGCCACATTTATAACAGTAAACTGAAGAGGAGTCTCCAGTAATTGGAGCAACGCGCTCGTCCGCGAGAATTTCCACTATGTCCCCCACCTCATCGATAGGAAACAGAGCCTCGACCAGAGGGGTGACCGGGTGCAGGTTGTGGCTGATTAGTAGTGGCGACAAGAGCAATATTAGGAAGAGAAGAGGAGGTATTCCACTGTAGGCGTTGTTCAAAGTCCACAAGCGTGGCAACTATTGAATCCAAGGAGGGAAGAGGGCTAGCCAAGTGGATAGCAGCAACAACCGAGTCAAACTCGGTGGGCAAGCCAACAAGAATGAGGAATATTAAACCTGTGTCCAAGAATGAGGAATATTAAATCTGTGTCCGAGATTGGGTCAGCCGCAAGGGCAAGGGTGCGAGACAACGCACGAGCGTGGTGAACATAAGAAGTAATTGAGAGGGCACCTTTGGTGAGAGAATGAAGCTCGCGCTTGACACTTTGGATGCGGGATCGACTAACCAAGCCGTAAAGGGTTTCCAAGGTGACCCAAATATCATGGGTTGAAGTGCAATGAACTACTCGTAGAAGAACGTCATCAGTCAAAGATGAAACAATCCAGGCCAGGACCATTTGGTCGAGACGAAGCCATGCTGAAGTTGCATCATCAATACTAGTGCCAGGCGGATGGGTGACCGAACCGTCGACAAGGCCAAGAAGGCCATGACACCGAAGAACGGACATCACTTGCATCTTCCAAACAAGATAATTGGTGGAGGCCAATTTAGACGATATCTCTTGACTAATTGACTTGACAATGGGTAAGGTGGTGGTGGTGGAATGATGCCATTGCCTGACATTGCTGAAGAAGCAGTGAAGGAGATAGAGTTGGAGAAAAAAGAGGGAATTGCCACTTAAGGCTCTGATACCATGTGAGAGTAATGGGAGCTTCAAAAGAAGGAAAACTCAATTTCTATTGATTACACCTCACTGTATAAATAGACACAAGATATAATGGGAAATGAAAACAACAAAAAATATCAGAAAAAATCTAATACACCAAATCCTAACTAATCTGATGATATTCCTGATTTTGTGTTGTCTTCAATATTTGAATTGGGTGGCCGCAGATCCCCTGCCTCATCAAGCTCCTAAAGTGTCGCTCTCTTCATAGTGTCTGCATGAGAGCTTTCTGATGGATGGAATACTGCGATGCTACGCTCTTTAGATTTGTGTGCATAACATCTCCTTGTTTTCCTTTTTAGTATGAAATACTTTGTAGTTTCCTCTCTTTGATGCCTCCGTAGGCAAGGTTGTTACAAACACTTTTTCACCTAAAATCGGGTGAGGGTCCGTAAAATCGGAACATAAAATCGTAAGATTCTACCTACAACCTAAAGTAGTGATTAATTTCTAGAAAACCATATGATCCAAACATGTAAACCTACAACTTCAAAATAACATCCAATTATATTTGAACTTGGGAGAAGCAACGTAGAGCTAACACATGAAATTTAACTAGCAAAGAGATACAAATAGAAACACAGTAAAGAATCAAGTTTAGAAGCTCATATTACATGTTACAACCATGAAAAGAAATACAAACTAAGGGACTAATAATGTTCAACGATCTACAATAAATCAGCAATAGCTCATCCATCATCCAAACTATAATCAACTTGATCACTGTCATCCTCATCTTCACTATCATCCTCTTCGACGTCCTCGTCAAAACAAGAAATTTCATCTCGATTGGTACTACCAACATAATCAAACTCATAACCACAACTACCTCGAACAATAATTTCACAATCATCATCAACGTCATTAATCTCCACATCCAAATCAAGTCTATCGGGACTCCTTTGCATATCATGGTGCAGAACATTAAGACCACTCAAAGTTGCTGAATTTGTAAGGTCAGCCTTGTCCTCCTGGCCTTCCTCAGTTATCATTCATCATCGGAGTCAATTTGATCAAAAATATCTTGTTCAGTGTTCACTGCGAATCTGCTTCACTCCTCTATCTTTCATTTTCCAATTATACATCACAAATACCAAATCACTCATCTTTTTTTTTGGTGCAAATGATTTCTTTGCTTGGTTTGAACCTACAAAAAAAGGTTAGGGTATATGTAATGAATGCTTTATGTTATTTTTTATTAGTATATGAGGAACTTGTTAGGAAATCTAGAATTGAAAACAAATCTTACCATTTCAAACGCACTCCAATTATGCTCACACCACAAGAACTACAAGTTAAACTCGGGACTCGAATGGCAAACCTTTGCAGCTTAGGGCATTCATCACCAAAGGAATCCCACCATTTTGCTGGACGTTTCTTGTCTGTTGTTGCTTTGGCAATTTTCTTGCCAAATAAACCTTTGATGCTGATATTAAAATTGGACTGTACAATTGTCTAGAAAGGATGGTCACTGATTCCAATGAGAGATATAAGATTGACATTCAGTTGGAATCCTAACAATAGTCCTAGTTTTGAAGTCTTCCCATTCACTTTTTATACATGGTATCATAGCCAAAAAAACAAAATACATCAAAACTATCGTCCCACGCCCAAACCCTAAATTTGTCAGCCGCCAAAGGCCCAAAACTATTGTCGCCCACTGAACCACCATGACACACATTGTCGCTGATTGCCCACACACCGACGAGGTGAACCCTCGCTAGCCCAATTGCCAACGAGGTCGCAAAACACTTGCAAAACTGCCTGGAGAACCACCGCGACTTTGCCGTGTAGATCTACCCATAGCCGTGCCCTTTCTAGCCAAACCAACACCACTAGAGGGAAGTGGGCCCGCCATTGCCTACTTCGTTTCCGCAGCTTCACCGGCCGTCGCGCCACGTGCGGCTTATGTCGCGCGCGTGGGCCCCTACGCCACCGTCCCATGCGCCGCTGCCGTTGACTTCTCAAACCAGAATTTTCTTCTCTCCTTGCTGATCCATTCTTCCTCTATGACTCATTGGTGATTTCTCCCATATGATTGGATTTTTTTTATCCGTTGAAGTTATATTTGAACTCAGTTCGTTTACGTTGTGAGTGTGTGGTCACTTTTTTGGTTGAGATTTGTGTTTTGAGCTACCGTTTTAGTTTCGTTGGAGGAGGTGGCCTAGTATGTGCCTAATATTATATCCGATTCATGTCATTTGGTGCTGACTGGTTTTTGGTTCGTTTTCATCTATGTTGGTTGATTGTTTGAGAGGATATTTGGAGGTGGTTGTTAGCTTTGTGCTGTTGATTGGTGTCCCTTTCTACTGGTTGTGGTTGGTGTGTATGGTGATTCCGTTTGACTGTGGTTCGGTATGTTTGGTAGTGTTTGCTTGGTTCATCGCTTTTGATATCTTCGGATTGATCTGTCTCGTTTCATGGCTGATTGGTGATAATATGTTGTGGCATGCAATGGCCTATGGAGTTGAAGCTCCCATTTGTCATTCACTATCTCCAAAATACTCTCATAGCTACAAAAAATAATATAGAAAGTTAGTACACTAACAACAACAATTAATAAATTAATAAGTAATAACTATAAAATTTAATTTGAAGAATTTACCTCTTCCTAACATTGTTGAAACTAGACTTGATTTTCTCCATAGCATTGCCCATCGCATGATAAATAAAATCAATGGCTGGTTTTTCATCTCAGTCCACCAATCTCAACACTTGGATAGGAGGGCATGCTGCTTTGAGACATGTGATGACATTCCTCCAAAAGCGACCATCAAAAACTCTTTGCTCAATCTTCCTCCCTCCCTCTGTTTGTGCATACTTATTATTTTTCCATGAATTGGATGTAAACTTTGTCATCAATTAACCTTTCTGATCATTTAAGCAACCCAAAGTTAAAAATATGCTGTGGCAAAACGAGTTGCTGCCGGTCTAATCAAATCCCTTTGCTTGGTAAAGTACACCTTAACATGGAAATCAGGACTGAATAAATGTAAGCTGTGATGCTTCCGACATTCTTAATTGTCAGCTTATGGAAATTCAATTTCTTTTTAAAATCCTCTAAATTCAAATCAATACAGTGAGTAGCACATGGTGCCCATTATGGCCTTTCCCTTCTTTCCATCATGTTGATATTGATATGTTTATCTATTTCTCTTTCTTATTTCAAAAAGGAAGGATTACTACATCATATATAGTCCTAGTATGTGGGCCAATACAAGATGGGCTACACCCAATGGGCCACAGTCATAACACTCTAAGACTAAAGCTTGGGACTATGGGCTATGTATATCATAACACTATCACAACATTTATAAACAAAATCAAGATATATATTCATTAAATGTTTTTTAATGTAATTCTGAGCTTTAATAAATTAAAAAGAGTTTTTTTGATAAAGTTCATGATATACAAAGTCTTTTTCGTATTAAACACGACTTTGAAAAATGTGTATTTTACCAACATACGAAGTACGGAAGTAATTTAAAAAATTCGTACATATGGTATTAAATGGAGAAAAGTTTCAAGTATTTTACTAACAAGACATGGTGAAAGCAAGAAAGAAAATAAATATTGGCCATGGACTTCAAAATACAGCAGAGACTCAACCCAACAACCAGAGGGCAGTAGTTCCCACTGCTTTCGATTTTGAGATGGAGTTCCCTCGAACAAACTCTTTGAATTACGCAATGTAGCACATGCATATATTTTTGGAGAAGATGAAGCTGTCTGTATATTGTACACTTTTGGTGAAGTGAGGAGTACCTGTAATTGAAGAACATCAGCTAATGGCATCCTTTTCATGTGAGGAACAGTTAAAAGCTGAGATGGTGTTTGTCCAAAGTAAGCGATTTGGTCTTGAGTAGCACGTCGTTGTACCTTTTTAACAGAATCAATCTGATGTCAAAAATCAATAGCACTAAAACTACAGGAACGGACAAACCTAGGTCAATGAACAACAGAATAGCACAAGAGAGGAAGGCGCCTTACTGGATCTGTAATTTTATCGATATCAATTGTCCCTTCATAAGTAATGTAGAAGAAAACATTATTTGCTGAAATAGCTTCTTTTCCCCGCTGTTTATACCTGTTTATCTCAATTTAGTGAATTTTACTATAGGATCAACTCGACAAAGAGAGGATATTTGTTCTTTCAAGCTTTTACAATGAGAAAATTAAACCTTTGGAACTTACCCAAATATAAGGTCAACCCACTCATGCAAATGAGCTGAAACATGCTCACTCTCAAGAGCCATCCTATGTTTATGAACAAAATCAACAGGACTTTCAGCCCAAGGAGGGAGCCGGACGGAATCTATAACAGTGACAAGTGAATTAGAGAACGCTTCACTTCAAAAGCTGCTGAGAAGATTATGAGAAGATTCTTCATACAACATACCAATTTTTTCCCCAAGTTGCGTTGTACCGAAATCAATTGCGTTCTCATTGGTTAATATTTCAGGGAGGTAAAACAGCTCTGGAACCTACGATGTAAGGGAGGAAGACAAATAAAAAGGATGAGAGGAAAATGTCAGATAATCGTGTATACTTGATGAACAAAGGTGCACTTACACAACGACACACACACATACTCGCACCTATGCATGTGAACATTTATGTATTAGGTTGATATATACCCACCCACCCACACGCATATATGACAATGATAGAACATACCAATTCCTTAACATCACTCATGTCCTCAAGAACCCCATTCCACGTAGCTGCCATATCAGAAAACATCCTGTCTGCATGGTCAAATTTCCCACCTTGAAGCTGAATGGAAAGGGTGGTGAAAGGTTCCACTCTAGCTAGGTAATATAAGACCTGGTGAGGAAGAACAGACATAATCAAATAAAACACTTCTAATAAAACTCATAATGCAGTTTAGGCGCAAATCCTGATTCTTTATTGTTGAGATAAAGAATGTGGAAGACTTTGTATATTCTCATATTCTACTAAGCTATACAAGAGACCATCATTTTATAGGAGAAGGAGGTACCAATAAAAGATAAAGATGGACTGATATATGATAACAAATATATCTTGAGTATAACATTAAAAAATAAGGAAGATATCATATATTATACTCAAGATATATACTAAAGGTATGCTAACACCCTCCCTCAAACTCAAAATGGGAGAGAAATCAAACTTGAGCTTGTAAATCAAATCACAATGACATCAGAGCCGGAACAAACAATATCAGAACAAGACAAGAACCAGAACAAAAGCGAGACAGAAACAGGGATAGAAGATTGAACAAAAACCAAACCCAAAGCTTTAGCCGGAATAAAACCAAACTCAAATAGAAACCGGAACAAAAACCAAACTCAAATAGAAATCGAACCCAAAGCTTTAGCCGGAATAGAAACCGGAACAGAAAACAAACCCCAAAACTTTGACTTCTACTATGGATCCCCCCCACTCTTGAAGCAGAGGCTCACCATCGACGACTTTCCTTCTTTTTTAAGGGGAATAATCGAGAAGGACTAGATCCTAAAATGTTGGTGAAGATGACCTTGTCATGACGAGAGGCGCTCACCAACGTCTGAGGTGACAAAATCTTTTGGTTTAAAAAATCTGCTCCAATATCATGCTGAAGTAAAAATAAAGCAAAATACTGTGTATACAGTACCAATAACGGTACCAATGACGGTACCACCAATGCAGGTACCAATGTCGGTACCAATGACTTTGACCATCTCGCTTTGAAACAGCAAAAACATCATCCTCCATTCGTTCATCTTTTCCCTCTTACTCGACGGCTGACAAGAACTAGGCCCTCAGGTGCTGGAAAAGATAACGGCAAAGTCGTGGCAAGAGTTGTCATTCACCGAATCCCGAGGCAACAGAATTAGGAAGGGTATAGAGAACCCGCTCTGATACCATATTGACATAAAAAAATGCAAAAGACTTTGTATATTCTCAGATTCATTGGAAACTACACAGGAGACCTCCTTTTATAGGAGAAAGAGGTACCAATAAAAGATAGGAATAGATTAATCTGCGATGACTAATATATGTTGAGTATAACATAAAGATATAAGAAAGATATCATATGTTATACTCAAGATATATACTAGAGATATACTAAAAGATATGCTAACATGTATAAAAGAAACAAAAACATGATCTTTTTTAAGAAACGGGTTGTGAACGTTTTACAAGTTTTATGAGTAGAAAGTAACAAACACAAACACGATGCGGGAACTAACAATACAAAATATCTATAGCTTAGATTTGTAGAGAGAAGTAATCAAGTTCCATGGGTACATAATCAATAAAATCGAACATGCTGCACTTGGACAAACACTCTCTGCTTTAGTTGTTGCAAGGAAAAACATTAGAATTAACTCGGGATACAATAGGCATAGTAATGTACGCTGTCAATGCAACTCATTGCACCGAAAGCTCAAGCTTAGAATAGAAAGCCGAGACTTGTACAATTTTTAACACTTCCCTTCACGGGAACCCATTTTGTGATTGATGTTTGGATTGTGCACACACCTTCTCTCACCATGTCAATGGAACCCAACTCCATCAAAAGCTCGAGCTTAGGATAGAAGACCAAGAAGGTATATTTAGCATGACATATTCACGTGAATGCTGTTTGGACTTAAAGTGTGTTCTAAATAAATAAGTGCATTGTGATTCACACTCGTAACTTTTAGTTACAATATGCATGCTTTGATAGCATGTTGATGAAATACACTTTATCAAAAAGCCAAGCTTATGATAGAAAGCCCAATAATTATATATCTGAACAAATGCAACACAAGCACAGACATATTTCACTAGACAAATGAAAAAATAACGAGGAAACCATCACTTGCTTGCAATGCACAAGCAAAAGGCATTAAGCACCTAACAACAGCGAAAAAAGGATCCAATGTACAAAAGCTCTTTTTACAGCCATGTACCAGATAATTCGACCATTAAAAAAGAGTTTTTGGCAGCTTTTTTTCCTGCAGTCAAGGAAATTGGATCCTAAGGACCTTTGGCAAAAACCTCTGTTATAAGGATAAACAAGCAAGAGCCTCATACCAGCAGGAAATCAAGCAAGAACCTCACATTGAAAAGATGAACATTTAGTAGAAAACAGAGAAAACTAAAACATAAAGAGCTGAAGTATCAAAATCCTCAATATAGAGGGTATAGACTATCTCCTCTACCTCCAAAGAACTAGGATTATCTAAAAGAGCCACGATAAAAGCAAGCACAATAAAGAGGTTATGAGAGACCTACAGGTCCAGCGGTCGAGTAATGTGAACCATAATGAAACTTTGGGATTGCAGGATCATCAAAGTTGGAATATCTTTCATGGAATTTTTTTAGGCGTTCAGGATTCAATGCACCAACAGGCTGCCAAACATACCACACTTAGCACAGGCAACAAGCATATTGAGAAACTGAAGCCAAAATCAGCATAGTTAACCTGAGAAAGATCTCTGTAAGAAGAAGGATCAGCAAAATCCAAGTTCTTTGAGCAATAATCAGAGACAATCCATGGGAATACAGGATACTGCACACCCACCAAAAAGAACAAATGAGGAAAATGTAAAGGATTTTTGCATGTTATGTTCATCAGAGCAATAGCAAAGACCAACTCCAGTAACAAAGAACCTGAGTAATGTCATTAAATGTACGGCCGGCCAGTGTATTCAACTGCATGAGATATTCAAAATTGCTGATCTGCAGGAAGCATAAAATAGTGATTCCAAAAGAAAAAATACATACTCAGATGTGATGATAAAAAAGTAGTACAAAATACAGGTTCTTACCTCCCACCTGGTCCACCGTTCCATGAGTTGAGTTCTTTTCAAAAGCTGGTCAGGCCTCTATAAGAAGTAATAACAGAGCAAAATTCTGGTATTAGAAGAAAGAGTGGAATTCTACAGTAAAGTATAGTTGAAAAGCCTTCAAATGTAGGATGCAAACATCTCGATAGTCCAAGGAAACACAGAGGCAGCAGTTCGAACCTGAGTTGCCAAATAAATATTGTTCAAATGAGGGGGGCGTGCTTGAACAATAGCCCGATATGCATTTCTTCTTCCTTCGCTGCTCTGTTTAACCCCAGTGTTTGCCCGGAGGGAATTCAAATAATTTAGCATTATTAAGATGCAAGAAATTTGAAGCATGGGTCCATTACTATGGATATAGAGTAGAACCACATGACAAGAAAAAGGTTAAACAAGCTAAATACCCCAAAATCGAAGAAGAAATTGGATCGATCAAGCATAAACAACTCCAGTGCACTTCTTCTCAGAAGATATCTGCCAAGTATTGAGGAGAAAAAACTCACTCAGAACACCAGAAGAGGGAACATATGCATATTTTCTATATTGTCCCATAATGAAGTAGGATTTTTGAGGAAATAGCCTATAAGCATGGGCAAAGTTCTGTGTATGGTCTTCCTAAGTTTCCATGTTTTGGGGCTATCAGGTTTATATATGTACTCAGGTTCAGTTCTTTCGTCTTGCTTTCAATCTAGGCTTTCTGCAATGTTTTTATGGTCTTTCCTCCAACTTTAGTTCAACATCAATTGGTATGGAGAATTTCTATCCTAAGCGGCCGATTAGATGATGCTAAAAATCAAGGCGTATTAGTTATGAAGAGGAGATAAGATAAGAAGGGGGTATTATGTTTAAAGGATTGACCCACATTGATGTAATGTTTATGAAGAGGGGATTAAAATGTAAAAAAGATGGTTTGGTAATATAGAGGGGAGATAAGGTGGGACCCACTGTAAAAAGTAAAGAAGGACAATTGATATGGAGGACGTATTAGCTTTAGCTAACCTTAAGATCTAGCGAAAGCTAATACACCTTAGACAGTGAATAATGCACCTCCCCCTCCATATGGAAGGCGTATTAGTTTATACGGCTGAAATTTTTTTATCTTGCCAAACCATGCCAAAATTTTTCCCATCCCTTACCTCCCCTTCTTAATTTATTTTACCCCATCCAATCATACCCTAAGGGCAATAGACCGTTTCAAGCATCCCTTTATGGGCCATCAACCAGGTAAGTGGTGTGCTTGCTTCTAGGCATTCTAGAGGTTAATGAACTGATGTTGGCTCATTATTGTTGTTTTGCTTGGAAAAAGTTATAATGGCATCTGATTAAAAGGATCCAGGTTCTATTTAAATAAAGTATCCGGATCCCTCAGCCTCAGGTAATGTTCCTTCACCTTACTGAAAAACTCTTGTTGTATTTTAGGATCAGTTTTCCATGTTCTCCATCTGTGGAGTAAATCTTACAACCTATTATTCTAATTGACAATTAGAACAGCAGCTGAAAGAATAAAGAGCTGAGAACCAAAATCTAGATCGCAGAAAGGAGTCAGCAAATCCGTGCTAAGAGCGTTTCACAATCTGACCTTCTACTATAGATTTGATGGAGTGAAGATATCATCCAGCACCGGTTCATTCCAGGATCACTGACCTCAGAAGTGCAATCAACCTGATCCCCTGATGCATTGCCTTCACCACTGTCAGCAATAAAATTAATCCTCTTTGTTGTTATCTGAAAATCAAAGAACACATCACGTTCTATGTTAAGAATGATGTCCCTTAGACCATCACAGCGAAAAAATCAGCCTGACACTATGAACCATCTTTTTTAGTTGTGCTATGGCAAGAACAAGAAAAACAACCAAATTCAGAATGAGAAATCAGAACTGCATCTTATAAATTCCTACCAGCTACTGCAAAGTTCACAAGTACCTATAATTATTTAAACAAAAGAGAGAAAGTCGACAAAAATATGGAAAATGCAGTAGACAGGAAGTCCAAAAATAGAGCCGGAAATTATCAACAATAGGAAAGCAATCAACATACAGAGCAGAGACAAGAGGGGGGAGGGAGGGGGGAGAGAGAGAGAGAGAGAGAGAGAGAGAGAGAGTGAGAGCATTAGGCAAAATCAAGCGCTTGGGTCTTGGGTCTTGGCTGGGTTAACAGCAATCCGGATCATGACACTAAAGCAGACAGAGGGGAGCAATAACAACAGAGAATCTGAGATAAGATCAGCTCTAAGCTCCCTGGGCCAATGCACAGATTTATGAGAGGTGTAGATTTCATCAATCAGCAACAAAATTGAGGAGTGTGAACTTACACTTGGGAAGGGATTCAAAGGGGCTAATTTAGCCCAATAAGCCATACTTACCCTTGCACTTTTGGCTATGAGAGGGTAAGTAATTCCTGGAAATTAAAAGAAAGCACTTCCAAACAACACCATAGATCAGCTTGTGGTGTCACAGGTAATAGATACACACTAATATTTGAAAAAGAAGTTCAAGAGTGGAGAAAAAGGGAGTAATGATGGAAAGGGATGAGAGAGTTGGCAATAAAAGATGACGGCCTACTGAATCGTAGTAATTGAATATCAGACAACAAAAGCAACATCTTTTATAAAAATCCGCATGTTTTATAAAATTGTTTAAATGGATCACTGAACAAAATTGGCAGCTGTCTTACAAATATTGATGTTGCCAACAACAAAGTCAACAAAAGGACACTGCAATGATTTCATTCAGACGCATGCTGGGAATCTAAATACTACTCGCTCCCAAATTACTCAGTGGTGTAGACGAGGTCAAGTCCAAATTCCTAGAATCGAAAAGGTCAAAGAATAAGAAACACGCTGTTATACCTTCCTGGGATGGTATTCCAATTCCATGGAATTGGAATTGGAATAAGAAACACGCTGTAATGATGGAATAAGAAAGGTCCAAATTCCAATTCCATGGAATTGGAATTCCAATTCCAAACTCAATCCTAAAGTTAAATCAAACCCTTTGAATTCCCAAAAATATTTCCTCTGTTAATTGTAGCATAGTATAGTTGTTGGATTTGTGATTTATTAGGTAACCGAGTCCCTATTTTGTGTATATCTGTGGTCTTTGTTGTTGTGTTTTATACATTTACATGCACTGTTATTTATTAGCGTTTATTAGCCTCCTGTTGGATATTTATTTATTAATCATATATTGTCATATTGTTTATTGTTATTGTTATTGTTATATATTTGTGTTTCTTTATTTGCTCAAACCTAATCTTCTGATTAGGTTAAGACAGTAGGTGTTAGATAGCCGACAACGAGTATACTAAAATTATTGGATCTTATGTGCATATATCCTACGAATACGTGTGACCGACCCCACCCACTAGGAAGTGGTTGTGCTGTTGTAAGAAAAGCTATGCATTTTGGGAGCCATCCCAGGAAGGGACTAAGAAATAGACTAGAATGCAACAGTGAATCGCAAAGTAAATGCCACATATTGAAAAAGGCCATGTGGTAGGTTGAATGTGGGAGAAGTAACCTTTTATGGACATCCTAACAGCTATTGCCATTTACTATATGATGACAGGAAGGCCAACAGAAGATGGATTTCATCTTGGATATGTCTCTTGGAATGATAAATCCAGAAACACAAAGGTCCAAGGCTAAGGAGATTTTAAATAATTTGGGGGTATAATCCTCTGATTACTGTATGAGGAATATTTGGATTTTGTCTCATACTATGCACACAACTACACGACAAAAAAGGATGTGAAATCATGGTCCCAATCAATATGAATAGTGTTCCATAACCGCTTCGTTTAATCCAGACTTACTTGGAAGGTTCCACGTACAACTTTCAGTGTCCTAACCAGGTAGGAAGGGAGCTCAAGGATAATTCTTTCATCATGTTCACTAGGAACATATCCAGGGGCAACTTCTGAAGGATCTTCAGCTCCTTCTTGGTTGCCTGCTACAACTTCATCCCTAGATACAGATGACACCTTAGTTGATGGTTCAACTGTTCCAGAGACCCTTGAATGATCCTCCCCACTTTGCTTCCGATCAAAATCTTTGTTCCCCACATAGTCAGTATCGTCTTGCTCATCATCCAAATTGATTGGTTCCACTGCAATCGCTTCTGCAGAAAACACAGAAGCATTTGTCGTGTTGACGCTTATTGGTTGTTTATCCTTCTCTCCTGTATCATCTTCATAATCAGCAGCAGCACCAAAGTGGTCAGACCCCCTATAGTTCCTCCTCAAACACCTTCTCATTCTAGAAGAACTCTCCATGAAGTCTAGCTTCCAGAAGACCTGCATATTACAGGATCCTTTTTGTACATTTTTTAAGATTGTTGATTTATGAGGTAGATACTTCACCAACCAAGTGCATCTCCCCCCCCCCCCCTCTCTCTCTGCTGCATTTACAGTCTATGTTTATCTGTATGTTTGTGTATCACGTACATATTCATGCATGTATAATTCAAAGTACAATTACGAAACACGAAAGACTGATACCGTACACGCTCAGAATTGGATAGAAGGTCTGCAGAAGGACCAAAGAGGCATTTAATTTCCATCAAGTAGTGAATGAGTTTTCGCCACGCACGAACTCCAGTTGAATGACGATGTCGCGTGATTCTACCAACTTGATTGCGCCTATCAATCTGAAACAAAGCAGGATATGCAGTGTTCTATCCAAGCTATAGAGACAAATGATGATTCACTTGAGTTCAGGAGACATCAGTACCTCTAACCGTTGAATGTTTCTTGCTAAAGCAAAACTTGCAACAAGGACTGCAATGAACTTATAAGATAAAGCATTAAAGTCTTTCCCATACACGGATTTCGTATCAACAGGCTGCATGCACTCCATCCAGGCAGTTCCCATGGCTTCGGACAAATTCCATCTCTTGACCCGCTCCATGTCACTAGTGTGTCTTCTCTGAGCAGAAGTGGCCATCGCTACAGCACTAAGACCCCTTCCAGAGCCGATTTTAGCATTGCGCTCTAGATCACGTGCTGCAGCCAAAGCAGCAGCTTTTGCAGCTGCCTTATCCTTTGGAGCAGCAGGAGACTTTGTGGATACCTCCAGAGGCTTCTGGAAGCTGGAAAATGTATGAAGCCTCACTGCCTTGCGCTCCAGTAAAGAGCCATCACGTTTAAGCTGTGTTGTCGATGCACGAGTTGGTGCTTCTCCACCAGAAGCACCAGCAGCGATCATTGCCAATGCCAATGCAGCAGGGGGTGAGGCGAAAGCAGCAGCCCAGCTAGGAGAAATCATGGAAAGTGCAGCCTGAAAAATAAAAGAACCATAGTATATCTGAAATCTGAACATGCAGGAAACAAATACTCAGGCAGAAGAAAGTCAACAAAACTATGCAGACTGCTCGCACCACAAACAGTAATGAGCTGTAAGCAAAAGTAAACATGTAAAGAGAAGCTGGCATAAACAGCTTAAAAAAACAATTGGAATCCCTAGTCCAGCATGCATAGGCAGCTTTGTACAACAAAATACAATTGCGGCACCATACATTCTCAATTAATCCCCTTGATGTTTTTCCTACAGCATCACTTGCTCCAGAGACTTCAAAGGTGATTGTTCGCTATAGAAAATGTATATCAGGATTACTGGTGATTATCACATGTTGTTGACCTTCAGTACATACATGAAAAAAAAAAACATAAAATAAGCCCATGGAATAGATCAGGAGTACCGAACACATACGAGTCTTTCTGTGTGAAATATCAACCAAATTACATCAGAAGCAAATCCTTGCTCTTCAGGTATGAACCTTCTCTTGTGGGACTAAGTTTAGCAGATCATGTGCTCAAATATTGTTCCAGCATCCTATATCTTTTCAAACTTACAGTACTACTTTGAGACTTTGAATATGGGGTTTTGAGCACGAATACTAATGAGATAAGGACAATTTTAGACATAAGACCAGCAGCAAAAATTTTAACTTTAGCCATGCAGCAGGCTCTGTTTAAACTAGCACAATCTATGTGCCATCCAATTGCAAAATGGAGGTGCATCTCTGGTGCATATTTGCCAATGACATCAGTAGTGTTTGATATAAAAACAGGTAAGGTCACAGTGAATGCTTCAGCACATCCCAAAACAAAAATCCAGCATTCCTCCATATGGTTTTTATAGGCTGCTGAGTGTAGAACCGAAAATGTATCTCCACATAAATATGGAAGCTTAGATGCACAAAAAGAAAGAAAAGTAAAACTCCTGTGAAAGAAGCTGAACAGGAGGAAAACAACAATGTGCAAACACATTGAAGTTTTGCTTAAGTTGAGAACTGCAGGAGAACAAGGATCTTGTTAAGCATTGCAAGATCAATATCATACCTCTATGGGAAGGGCATCTGCTGTCAATGCCCGATCATCAGCAACAAGAGGATTGAGCACATCAGGAGTCGCGAGTTCATGAATTCCAGCTAAAAGTGGCCGCCACCTCCTCAATACAGCAACAAACGGTGGTAAAATGGCCTCCAGATAATTTCTTCGAAGAGGGTTCCTATCCTTGCCAACAGCATGCCACACCTGTATCGCACTTGCCATTTTCAAATACTCCCTTCGCTCTTAAAAATGGTGTCGGTTTCCATTTTGAATGACCCAAAAAAAGATGTCTCTTCTAAAAGTATACATATACAGAAAAAAAAGATCTCTCTCTCAAAGTACTCCTAGCCTATTATGTTCATGAAAGTACAATAACACTAACACCATTTTGCATTTAGTGTTTTCTCATTTCTTCATTATGGGTATGGCGTAAATCTATATCCCGATGAATGGTGAAGCATAGAAAAGTAAATACAAATTCCTTGAACTATGACACTTAAGAAATAGAAAATAGTAAGCATGTATCAATCTTCACTGTGTAAGGGAATGACAACCTCAGTATCACAGGCCAACAATGCATGATGACATAGATGAGCAACTACATGAGAAGAGAAAGGCAAAGTTAAAAGAGATGAGCACCCAATTGATGCCACATGGCAGTAAGCAGACCACAACAATAATCAAATCAAGGTAACGACCAAACAGACCACAACAATATCAACATGACACAAAATTATATAGAGAAATAGCAATCAAATGACCATTGAAAGACACAGTCAGAAAACTGCAAAAGAAACTAACCTCAGAATAAAGCACGCAGGACGCGACCAGCACCCTCTGTCTTTTGGATTCAGAAATTGGCATGTTGAGGACAGGTGAAAGTACACTGTATATAAGGATAAAAGTACGCATCAACATTAAAAGAAGAAACAATAATGACAACTACAGCCTCCAGGTAGTCACAAAATGTCATGACAAGCCAACAAGCGTGTATCACAAGATTTTATCATTGCATGAGCAAACTGACATAAGATTAGTATACCATCAGTTACACCAAGCACACGCCATGCTACGCGAAATAACATAGAAAAAAAAAAGCTGAATACTGAAAACTGACAGAGAAGAATAAGCTCCAAAATCCGAGACAGAAGTTGTGGTCACCAATCTCATCAAGGTAATGCAGAGAACACAAGGCAGTGAAGGTGAAAGTAGTATATTGGTAACTTCTATGCATCTGTTAAGTATGTGGCTTGTCATCTCTTATGATTATCCTATTGTCTTCATCCTAATGTTTCCCACGAATTTGCTTAATTTCAATTTCTAAATGATTCCATCAAAGTATTAGATAATGGAGGTCAGTTCCCCAACAAAAGCAGCCACATTTCTTTTTCAAATAAGAAATCACTATTCCAGAACTTACAAAGAAATAAGAATGCTATCTCATTCTTTCCAATTTCCATCTTTTTGGTTCCCTTAAGCTACTCCGCTTTACTTTTCTTTTTTCTCCCATATGCTGATCTCTTTTTGCCCTAATTGCCCCATCGTCCAGATTTCCTTCCCAACCACCTTTCTCATCCTTGTCCTCCTACATCATTCACATTCCTCAAACAAGGAAGAAGGTAGAGGTGCTGATCAACATCAGGAGTACAATTATAAGAGATAAAAATGATGTGCCATAGGTTATTGAACTCCATACTAGGAAAAGCAAATGATGTGCAAGCATTATTGAGATGGATGCATAGATATACTAGGAAGGGTGAGAATTTTGATGGGGTAATTCATGAAAAAGTGGGAGTGGTAACGATTGAAACAGATGAAGGAGATAACCGTAGGAAGCAAAGACCTTCTAATGCTAGAGCAAGTTGCTCTTTGCAATGGATGAGATGCAAAAAACAGGAAAGCTTGGAAGTAGGTTAAAGGAAAAAACCATATATGACCTCGCATATAATGAGGTGACAGAGAGCATAGAGCATGATCCAAGATAGACCAGAACGGCCACCAAGAATCCATGTTAGATCCTACACCGAGGAAAAGCTTGTTACATCCAGCAAGTTCATAAAAAGAGAGTGAGGGATATTTCCTGTACTTGCGTTGTGTCTTAAAATGGCAAATGATCTACAATAACAAAAACATCAAAATGTATATTCCCACTGTGGCGTCCGCTACGTAGATAAGATTACGTCAATCTCCTTTATTTAGTACCATGCATCGTGAGGTCATGGTACGTCAAGTCATATCTCATAGTTCCTTCTCCGGTCTTCCTCTTCCCCTCTTAACTTACACCTCTTCCATTACTTTACATCTTCTTACAAGTGCATTGCAGAACATATGTTTCACATTCTCATACCACCTTAAACATAAATCTTTTACCTTGCCTTCTATAGGTGCCGCTCCAAACATCTCTCTTATAACATCATTTCATATCCTATTCTCTTTTTTATGTTGTCCACACATCCACCTCAACATTCGCATCTTTGTTATTTTGAACGCTCTATTTCATACAACATTGCTGGTGGAATAGTGTTCCTATAAAATTTCCCATTCTTATACCACCTTAAACATAAATCTTTTACCTTACCTTCTATAGGTTACGCTCCAAACGTCTCTCTTATAACATCATTTCAAATCTTACTATCTTTTTTATGTTGTTCATACATCCACCTCAACATTCGCATCTTTATCATTCTCAACACTATTTCATACAACATTGCTGGTGGAATAATGTCCTATTAAATTTCCCTTTAACCTTGATGAGTACTTTTGGATCACACAAAATTCTTAAAGCACTACTTCATTTCATCTAACCAACTTCAATACTATGGATAACATCTTCATCTTGACCCAATATAATCTAAATCTCTTGTCAATAAGCTTTTTGCTCCCAAATGCAAAATATCATCATCCTTTTCATTGTTCTGGATAAAACCACACCACATACTCAGCTTTTTTGTCCTACTCACCTTAGACACTTCCTTTACAAAGTCTCCTCAAAGTTTCCAACTTAATATTGACACATTTTCTTATCTCATCAACCAAAAAATATCATCAGCAAATAATATACACAATAGGACCTCGATATGTCGAGTAAATAATATACACCAAAAGAAATGAGTAAGGCACAAAGCTAAAGCTTGGTGCATGCCAACCATTATCGGGAAAGATTCATTTTAATCCACATGTCCTTACGCAACACAAGTAGCACCCTCTCATACGTCTTCTACAAATTCAATATAGGTAATGGGAATTCCTTTCTTTTCCAAAAATCTCCAAAACACATCTCATGGAACTGAGTTATGAGTCATCCTAGATGAAAAAAAAACACCATTCCTTTGTTCCTCAAATCATTCTATCATAATCATTGAATGGTAAAATAACTTCCATGATTGATCTACCATGCACAAACCTAAATTGGTTTTCACTCATCAACTTAATCCTCATGTAGTTCGAACAATCATGTGCAAAAGAAGAGAAAAAAGACCCAAAAACCAAAGAAATGCAATGAAGGTAAAGAAACAAGGAGAATTAGAATACAGTTGAAAGAACAAGCACATTTGCACATTTCTCAACAGCAAAATGCAAATATTAATCAATGATAGAAGAAAAGTCACATAACATCCGCAAGAAATATCTAATTTTGATTCAAGACATGAACAAAAAGCCTCTTGTATGATAACTACAGATACCCCTTTCCCAAAGAGCAGTGTAGTGACGAACAACTCATATCAAAAGGATAGAAAAAAAAAAGTGCAGGAACACAAAAGAAAATAATTAAGATGCATGTTTAGATAAGTATACAAACATTGCATAGGAGAAGAAACAAGTGAAAAACTAGAATACTTATACAAATAGAAAGATCAATATTTCATTCAGGAGTATGAACAAATGATTACCTACATTCTTCTGGAAAGACACATTATTGATTCATTTATTTTTTTTCACTAACAGAAAGCTCACCTCCACAACAGGGCTGATCTTGAATTTCTTGTTGACATTCTGGAATTGTCATTCAGTGAACCCCAATTGCCAGATTGATATGCACAGTCTGACAGCATGCTGCCTGAATTCAAGCTTCTCATAGGCACACTGACATTGCCATTATCTTCTTCCCTCATGGAAACAAGCACCATACGAAGCATGCACAAGAATGGTTGGTCACTATCCAACAACTGATAAAGTGCAGCCATACCTCCCATGCCTGTACCAGATCCACCTCCTATACCGAGCCCCCCTCCAAGACCAGACTCATCTAACAACAACGCTTGCAACATGGTAACAGACTTATTTATTAAAGGTAGTTCAATCCAACTTCCATTTGCATCCTTTTCTATAGCACAGGTCCAGGAGTCCCAGCCACTACCGCCACCGCCAAAAGCAGCTGCTTTTGAAGAAAGACCAACACCATACCATAATCTGCTCC
This sequence comes from Dionaea muscipula, assembly GCA_028571145.1. NCBI lineage: Eukaryota > Viridiplantae > Streptophyta > Magnoliopsida > Caryophyllales > Droseraceae > Dionaea > Dionaea muscipula. Next base: position 28,598 of record JAOWBR010044410.1, read on the forward strand.
TGTATTTCCATCCCTCGGCTAAATCAGCAGCACAACTCCCATAAGAGACGAAAGCACAAGAAACTGATTCATAAGGCTCAGCAGCAGCTGCTGCCGTAAGTCTTTCCATCACTGCTGCAGAAATTTGCCCATTTTCATCTGCCATGGAAGCGAGAACCTGATAGATATTAATGTAATGTTACGTGCTGCAGCTGAAAATATAAATTCCCCACAAATCGAGAAGCCTTAGAAATCAGCTACTCTGGAGTAACCCCAGAACAAGAGTAGGTTTCTAAGTATGAAAGCATGCTGAAGACAAGCTAATAGAGATAAGTACATACATCAAGAGGAAGTCCACCAGGATCACCGAACAATTGTTTATGGCTTCCAACAGCATCCTTGGACCGTCCACCAGCCATGGTTATCGCATTTGGCTCATTACTCACTGGTGAAACGAAAGTAAGTGGGGAGACAGTACCATTAACAGGGCATGAAGAGCTACTTTGTTTACTCTGTAGCCGTAGATGATCCTCTACAAGCATCAATATTACAATAGCATTCTCTACCAATGCCACAGAAAGCTGTGCCGCATTCTCTGCTTCAGCCCTTGCATTTCTTGGTGAGGAGCACTCAGCAGCAACACCAGCAGCTGCAGCAGCAATAACTTCAGTCTGCTCAAAGAAATAAGCTAGACATGTATATAACCACAGTTTTCCAACCATTCAGGCAACCACAGGATAAACATGGAATAATGCAGATTTATCAGGATTAAGACAAAGAGCCACAGACAGCCTTACAGTCAAATTTGACAGCTAGGAGGCTGACAATCAAGTTTTTACACAGTAGAGTTCGTGTACCAAATGACGGGCATACAGAATCCTAAGCACATTATTGTAGATTATAAAGAGGCTAAGAGAGGGTAGAGAATTAGAGTTCTATTATTGTATTATCAAAAGGTGGTTACAAGATTTTTGAGAGGGAATCTAGGGAGAGATGCACAGAAAATTGGATTCTGCCGAGTAAGAATCCAAGGCAGGTGAATTGCCCCTGCTCCTGTATTTATAGGCTCCAGTGAGAGGCTGAAGAGTCCAATTTGCCCCTGATTTAGGCTGATAAGGCTGTTACCACGGTGTGCCTGTCACGTGCTTATATGCCAAGATAATAAGGGGTAGGTGGGACCATCTATCATTACATGTGAAACAGAGAATGGTGTGTCAACAAAGGGGTGGTCTGTCACCAGTGTTAATTTCAGCAAATATAAGGCGACTAAGATATTCAACTTCTAGCAGATAAGCACCATTTCATTTGAAAAAGATGGTAATGAACATATTTCTCAAGAAGAATAGCACAATAGACCATACAAATCATACTAGCTAACACTTTCTTTCACAGTTAAGCTCCTAGATGTAGATATGAAATCTGAAGTGGATCATTTACCAACAAGAAACGAGAGCACTGTTGGAGATGGAAACACCACACCCCCACCCACAACCAAAAAAAAGGAAGGATTATGAACAGCCAAAAGCCAAACTGTACCAAGGAGGAAGTGTGCAAGATGCCCAGATCTAGATATAATGTCAACTTACAACTAGCCTTTTCAATTTAGTAGGTTAAGCAAGTCCTCACAGAGTAAGTGGGATAACAACTCTGACAAACAAGAAAATCCCTATCAATCCTCTCGCTGCCGAAAAAGTAATCAAACTACAGCAAGTATACGGAGCATGCAAACACCCGGCAGAATCTATCCAATCTTAAGCTTCATGGAACTACATTTTCATTTTTCTTTTGACTGATGAAAAAATGCAAACTAGGTATCATACTTAGGCAGATTGGTTTGCATTATGTTTGTGATTATAGCTTGTCGTCTATCAATTCAGTATTAGAAACACAGCTTGCTTTCCTTCCAGAAAAAATTAAACACAAAAGATAGTTAAAAATGACGAAACAGAATGTTACCTACCTGAACCTGAAGCTCCCTGGCAGAGAAATCAAGCAAACTTCCCAAAAGCCTTCTTTTGAATATAGGCAAAGACTCTTCACGCCTAGTACATAGCAAGCAAGAGGAAAAGTCAGATGGAAATACAAATGGTACCATCAGCATCAAAGAATCCTGCAAACCAATTTGATTGATCACCTAGTGTAATAGGAAGAATTACGGGGATGCAGTTTAGGAAATGGAGAAGGTAAAACATCTCATGGATATTACATTTCCATGTGGGCCTCATACCACAAACTTAAGCTTTTGGTAGAGTTAATTCCTTAACAAGATCTACTAGTAAACCACGCACAATATATATCCCTACAGCCATCATAACTGAACCAGAAGTGATTCTGTAATGCTGCTATCAAATAGATAAAAACACTTTCGTGCTCACAACAAGCTCCGGAAAAGATGGGATGAGGATTTTTAGGAACCTACTCTACCAAAAGGTTAACCTTGTGGTAGAAGATCCATTAATTATATTAATTTTGACATACTCCCTCATGTGAATGCTTCTATTGGGCTTGAAGCGTGGGTTGTGCACTGGTCCTTCTCATACCAAGTATTGAAAAAATGGAGGTCGCACTCGCAAGATTTAAACTTGTAACATTTTTCTGTCACGTCGGTTCTGATATCATGTTAAAATAAAGAATGCGGAAGACTTTTGTATAAACACGGATCACTACTAAACTATACAAGGGATCATTCTTTTATAGGAAAATGAGGAATCCATATAAGATATGAATAACAAAGATACAAGGAAGACATACTCAAGATATATGCTAAAAAAAATAAGATATACTAAAGATATGTTAACACCCTCCCTCAAATTCAAGATGGGAAATGATGCCAACTTGAGTTTGTAAACCAAGCCATAAAAGTTAAAGATAATATCAATGTAGATGATGAAGTTGATGCAAGCCGACGATGATGGTGATGACAAAGCCAGACAGGAACCAGAATAGGACAGGAATCAAAACAAAACAGAAGCAGAAATAGAACACGGAACAGAAATCGAAACACAAGCCTAAACAGAAGCCGAAATAGAAATCGAGACAGAAATTGGACCCAAATCTTTAGCAAGAACAGAAACCAGAACAGAATTCGAACCCAAAGCTTTGGGCTTCTCCCATGGATCCCCCGCTCCCGAAGTAAAGGCTCACTATCAACGATTTTCCTTCTTTTTTTTAGGGGATGATAGAGAAGGACTAGACCCTCAGACACTAGTGAAGAAGACGACCTTACCGTCGCAAGAGTTGTCATTCACCAATGCCCAAGACAACAAAATTAAGAAGGGTGAGGTGACAGAATTAAGAAGGTTTTGGAGAACCCGCTCTGATATCAATTGTTAGGGAGACAATCATCAGGGGGTGCAAACTCAGGCCTAATGACCCGCAACCGAGACCAAACTTAAGTTTATCAACTCGCAACAAGATAGTCATATAAGCATAGATCAAACTCACATCTTAACCTAAAAGCCTAGACTAATGGGTTATGAATCAACAAACATTTATATGTTATCATTACTCAATTCACATCCTTTAAACCACGACAACACGCACTAGCAACGTAGGAAACCACCAAAATTTACGATACACTGTGTGGGCCCAGTCGAACCATCGGCTCTGATACCATGTTAAAGTATCTCATAGTTGGAAAAACTAGAACTTTGTTATTGATGAAAAGTATATTAAAACTTAAACAAAGAATCTATTTATAGGCTACAAAACCTAAAAAAATATCCTATCCATAATAAATGATAAAAAAAAAAAAGATAATCTAAGACATATATAATTATATTTATCTTAACCTAATCAAATACATCTTATCATCCCTCAAACTCATGATACGTTTGCTACAAGTATCGAGTGTTTACTAACCAGAAAACGAAAACAGAAAATAGGAAATAGGATATGACTCCTCTGTAAAACAAACTAAATGTCACTGTCAACGCCAGCCAAAAGTTGATACCCAAAGCCAATACACCAGTAGCCAATCGTTGAGACTCTTCTCTCTTGCTGATCTAATCATTTCCTGCAACAAAATCACCCTCCTCCATTCGTCTTCTCTTCTCTTTCACTCGACGTTCGATAAGGACTAGGCCCTCAGATGCCAATGAAGAGGACAACCTTGTCGTGGGGAGAGCCACCATTCACCGACGCCCAGGGCAACGGAATCGGAAGGGAATTTAGAGAATCTGCTCAAATACCATATTAAGAACCAACTCTACCAAAAGGTTAACCTTGTGGTAGAAGATCCATCAATAATATTAATCTTGACAAGGATGATCTTTGTTCCTTTTTAGTGGTTTGAGTGGAGGCTTCTACTTCTAAGTTCAGAACTGAATCTGGTTGTCAGACACTGAGAGACGCCATCAACACAGCAGTCTTTCATGGGTCAGAATTTCTGATCGATTATAAATTTTTTACTCAAACTGCAGAAGCTTCAAGCCTTCAACAGCCTATTCAGATGTCTTTGTTGAAAACACAGTTTTCCAAGACAGGATAATGTGGGGAACAAGAGGAGAATATGTAAGCACATAATTAACTAGAAAGAACATCAGAGGCAAGAACATCACTCCAATTGTACGCTCTATCTCTCGACCATTCCCCCTGCTTTCATGCAGCTGCTGCCGAAGGGTATTGTAGTCTCTGCTGACATCAATAGCCCCACTCCCAATGTCAGTAGCCATTTTGATCTCTACCTTCCAACCCGCTCTCCTTGATCCCCTCCTTTCCTCTAACGACCGTAATCAGATCTGATAGTCGTTCATTAGAAAGGTAGCTGCTACCATAATAATTGAGCTAAGTTTAAGAACACCCTTTTCATTTGGGTGGGGGAGGGGGAGTCTTTTCTCCTGGGAATCTTACCTTTGTTTACTCATTGTAAAGTTCCATTCATTTTTTATTCTCTTCAACTTTAGTCCACATTTGTTTCCCTCACACCCTACAATACTTGATAAGGAATGAAAAGTTGTCCCCCTAACTCTTCTGTTTCCCTCCCTTCAACATCCTTTAATTTCTAGCACACTAACACTTTTATATGGAAGCACACTAGCACTCTGATAAGAATAATAATATCAACTATCATCTATAATTATACAACTAATCCCACAAATCTAGCCAGTAGCTTTTGATTGAACTCCCAGTAGCCAGTGTTCTTTCTCAGGGAGATAACGCATTCACAGCGATTATTTCAGGCCCAAAGCATAGAGTATTTCAGGCATACCCTCCAGCCTAATGATTCGATGTTTAAGTCAAGTCTAAGGAGTTCTCATCCAAGACGAATGTCTAGCCCACAGACATACTATGGAAAATGGCAAAGATTGAGAGAGTACTAGTTCTTGGCAGAGAATGTGTGATGACTACCCACAAAAGGAGGGATCCACATGATCTTAAAGCACATGGTGTTTCTCTCCTCCATCATATATTTCATCAAAGAGTCACTAGTCCTCATTTTATCAGAGAACAGAGGTAATTGTGTTATGGCAAGGGATGAGCACTAATCATGAGAAGAAAAGTGTGCTGTGTTGTCTAACCAGTAACATGATGACACAATTCAAAGGGTATCCAGTAACAATTTATAAAGAAAAAAGGCAAAAAGTAGCATGACTAGATGTGGTGGTACCTCACACGCTGATCCCCAGTACTAGATCCACCAACCATGGAAAGCCATTCTGCACAATGAATGGTTGCTTCAATATCCTGTTAGATGAAAGCAACCTATCAATTAAATTGAAGAGTCCACCAAAAACAAATATAAGCATCAAGAAAAGAGTAGCAATCAACCAATGCTAAGGCAGCCTGGGGAAAAAAGCAACTCACACTAATAGCAAAACAAAATCTAGAAGACCACTGAAAATAGAAATAAAAGAAACACACAGTACATTTTTTATGCATATAAGAGTCTTTGGACAGAAGAGCAGATCAAAGGATAAAGACCATGATACAGCAGAAAATACTTCCACAGCTCTTTGACAGTATTTGCGGGTTTCTAAACAAGTAGGGAAGCTATGTCCATTCATAACTAAGAACAACCCAACAATGCTGGTACCACAACCCAACATCTTCCTGAGTAAAATGAAGGGGGGGATGAACAAAGTTACAAAATCAGAATGCTACATGACAGTCACATGCTTGAGAAAAAATGCTCTAACATAATATAATGAGGGCCAACTAAGACGGTCAACGTAAAGTGTTACAAAAGAACATGAGTCTTAACTGCTATATCCTCTCTTCCTAGGTCACATAAAAATCTCAAATATGTCCTCAAGAAGCCGTATCCTTCTTTCTTCAACTGATATTAAAGTAAAGGAAGAGCAGAAAAAGACAAAAAGAAGATGGTGTCCTAGCAGCTCTATCCCAGGCCAGTTATCCATGAGCAACAGTTTAACAAATCCTAGAGAGCAGCATATAGAAAATCCTGATTTGATTAGATGTTTAATCAGCATCACTATCAAAACAGATAAAACATTAGATGAAGGAGAAGGAAACAAAATGATGACCTTCCATCCATCCTTTTGGCGCATAGAATGTTCTAACATAATGACCAGAAAATTGTGGATGAGATCTTCAACATCCCCTAAGCTTGAAGAGCTTGGGCCTTTGTCTGCACCTTTCTGTTTGAAGAGCACAATATATCACCACATGATTAAAAGGCTTGATTGCATGCACAAGGTCATTGAAGAAAGTTATTTTATCTTTTCTTCTGTCTTTTCTATCTTTTCATGGTTTTGCAAAGTGAACAACGACATTCTGTACCAGTAAAGCAGTTAGAAAGTGATTATACTGATAAACTAGGGACCTTATAACTTCTAGGCTTTGTTTTAGTGATCGATGTCACTATCTTATTACTTGAATGAAACTATTGTTCATGAATTGAAGCAACTGCATTTAAGTACTTCATAATTTGAGATCAGAACTTCCAGGATCCATTCTGGCCACTCCTCCATCTTAGTTAGGATCCTCCGATTCTCAGGATGACTGCAAGCCAAAAAAAGAAGATCCTGAAATCAAATAAAGGAAACACTCAGAAACGATAAAATTCACTAAGTAACATATCCCATGACAACATGTTTAAAATAAGTAAACAAACCTAAGCAGAAAACTAAGAATAAGAAGGATCAAACAAGTTACTGCACTTCTTGAAGAGTAATAAGAATTAGCATTGGAGACTTCAACATCAAAGAAGACAATAAGATTACATTCAGGAAACCTCAATCAGGTAGAGTAGAGAACCAATTTGGAGAATCAACATAAATCTAAGTCGATCCCGTGAAAGGATATCCAGAGTTTAGAAAATGTAATGATTTCATTTAAAGACCTACCAGCAAATTTTAGGTTATCTGATGCCTAAAGAATGAATAAAACAAAATGGTGAATCAACCAGTTATAACTAGCAAAGCCGCAGGAATTGACTTGAAGAAATCGATTTAACATTTCAAGGGGAAGTAGAAGTAACAGCCGAGAGGGAGATAAGGAACTGTCAAGAAGGATTGAGAAACATGTCATATGTTAATTTTTATCTTCGTGGTGCATCACCAGATCATGTTTCGAAAAGCGACCTGCCACAAGAATATCCATCCGAAGCTTGTGTGCTACGGTAGCACTTTAGCTGCCGAAAGAGAGGAACAAATTCAGAGAAGAAAATTTTACAATGTCCGGCCAAAGGTCATTTCACTAAGAGCAATGGGGTTCCTCTTCTCCTTGCAGATGCAGCTGAGTACAGAGATAAGTATTGATTGAGAACTTGATAAGCAATTACCTCTTCCGCATCCAATTTCAGTTTGAGTAAAAGGTCGAACCATTTTATAAGGCAGATATGCAAAGCATCCTAAGCCTGCACCAATCCAATCCAAACCAGGCATTTTCCAACTAAGTGGACTCGAAACGTTATTACAGACTTAGATTATGCCCTCAGCCTAAGTCCAATAAGTTCAAGCACACATTCAAACAAGGATCCTAACAAAAAATTTATATGCTTTATGACATAATTTCAGGAGACCTAAGAAGAATTAGAGTCAGAAGGGTATGCCATCATAAGCGTTTCAGTTAATTTATCAAGCTACATTTGAAAAAAGACAGTCTTCTTCATATTGAACAGTTATTTCACTCCTACTGGGTTGATCAATTGTCCTAATCAATGGAGTTAATATTCAGTGCTACTCTGGGTCTTACCAAATTCCTTTGATGTTATTAATAAGGATAATCTATACATTGCTCATAAAGTACAATAAAGGTGTTAATTAGGCTCAAATGTATCTACATTGCCCCCCCCCCCCCCCCC
>JAOWBR010044411.1:0-25250 GCA_028571145.1 Dionaea muscipula
AAAGACGACTTCAGAAATCGTCTTTAGAAAAGACGACTTCGAACGCATATTTGTAAATATTTACACCGACACCGTATTTAAAGAATTTTCTTTTAAATTGTATTATTTTTTTTTGAAAATTCACAAAGCTTAACTAACAAAAAAAAAAAAAAAATCCATTGTTGTCGATGCTTCAGATTTAAAACACTGTTTTGCGCACACCTCAATCATAGATGTGAATGTGATTTTTATACATTTTTTATTTTTTGGATTAAATTATTATTTTTAAGCATAAAAAATAATAATATACTACCGATTAAAAAAAAACAAAACGCACACATCTCACCCACGGTGTGCTCAAAGCCGCAAAGTAATTTGATAGATTTATTTCCCTAGTTAATCTGATATAAACCTAATTAAACCCTAAATCCCTTTTAAAATTAAACCCTTTACCATAAACCCTCCCTCCCTCGCTCCCTCGCACCCCAACCCTCATCTCCCATCTCGCTCACTCCCCTGTTTCGACCGTCGGACCGCAGGTACAGAGCACGGCCGGCGACGCGAGGAGATCGGCAGGACGCGGCGGGGGAAGGCGTCGCACAGCGAACGCCGCGAGTAGCGACGAGACGGCGCTCGGGTGAACTGGAAGGTATCTAAAATTGTTCGGAAGAAAGGTTTCCTTGGGAAAAAGATCGGTTTGAGTTGAGAAATTATTCCGTTAACTAATCCATGATTTGAACTAGTATTGGAATTTTTTAACGATTGTAGGAGACCATTTTAAAATATTTCGAAAATATTTTCCAAGGGCAGAAAATATTTTGTTATAACTGGTCGACTATTATGAAAAAGTACTCTTGATTTTCAGTTTTTGGTCATGATTTGCATTTCCAATCAGTTTCATGTAAGTGCTTGATGTGCATTATGTATACTTTAGAAGTGCACTATTGATGCATCTTATGAATAATGCATCTTAAGCGGCGGATAACCAACGCATTATATTTGTCAGATCTTTGCATATATCGTAATGGATACATGTGACGAACTCCACCTAGTGGGATGTGGTTGGGATAATGATGATGATGATGATGATTTTTTCTGCAGAAATTGGCAAGACATGGCTATGTCAGAAGAAGACATTTCAAGATTATATAGGGTCAGGAAGACCGTAATGGAAATGTTGAATGATCGAGGCTACTTTGTAGCAGATATGGAAATCAACATGACAAAGGAACAATTCATTGACAACTTTGGTGAGAACATGAAAAGGGAAGATCTTGTCCTTCTAAAAGAAATGAGAGATAATAAGGACGAGAAGGTATCTATAATTTTTCTTTCTTTTTATTATACCTTACTTAGTTTGCCCTGGCGTGGCGTCTTTCATTTGGAATTATTTCTAACTACTTCCAGACTTCTTCATGAGTTTATTTCCTACAAATTTAAAGTGATCTACGTTGCACGGTTCGGTGTCTATGTCATTTCTTCTTTTGGAATGGTAAATTTGATGATTGCAAGGACCGTTTATTATGTATAGAGAATGCTAGTTTGGAAGTACGTGGAGTTGATGGGATAACTTGCACTTTGTAGTTCGATTTTGCCACTCTCTTATCTCCTTAATTTTTTAGGGGATGAGTGAAGGATGGTTTGTATGACTGTGAGGATTGTTTGGCTACTTTTGGAATTTGTGGAAGTATGTTCAGAGGAAATTGTCTTGATAATATCCCACTTCTTCTATGCCTTAAAAGCAAGTATAGTTCTAACAATATATTGTCTAGTTGATCTGATTGGTTAGTTGGTGTGTGTTCTGGTGCCGGGGTTGGTGCTTTATTTTGAGAGAAGAATCTAGGTGAAATGAGGAAGTTATCACATACCTTTTATTAACTTGATTATGCTCCCAATTTCAAAATGCATTACGGATACGTGTGGTCGACTTCACCTAATAAGAATTAGTCGTGTTGTTGTGTTTTTGTTGTTGATGATGCTTGTGAGATCAATTTCGGTGAAGACATAACTATGCGTTATATTGCCTATTCTTACTGAAACTTTAATTGTGAAATCAATTTCGGTGAAGATATAAGAATATTTGGTCATATGATTAGTGCATCCACTATCGATGATCCAAGCATCATTTTGAGTTAAACAGCCTGAAATACATAAAATAGCTAAATTATATTTTGAATCTGCATTCATTCTCGATTTGACCAAACTTCTTATAAAATCTACATTGTGGTTTTTCTTTGTACCAACAATCCTTCTGCTGATGATTGATGTTATTTACCCTTCTTTTCCTCAACTCTAGTGCTATTGGGGTTGTTTTTCCTTGAACTTCCTTCACCTCCACACATTCTATTATTCCTCGAGCCCTTATTTTGCGTATATTTGTGACCTTTATTGTTGTCTTTCTTTACATTTTCATACATTGTTATCCATTGATATACGTTAACATTACGTTAAATATATATATTTGTTATATATATATTGATAGACTCATCTTCAAATGTGGACCTCCACACGCAGGTTTTCGTGCGGACCTCATAGATTTCGGAGGTTTTTTGATGATCTGTACCGTTGGATATGTTCAAAACGTGTTTTTAAGGGGTAATGAAAATTTCACGTAAAAAGATGATTGGGAAGGGCTTCATTGGCCAGTTTTCGATATTTTTCTTATCTAACAATTTTATAATAAAGTGATCAGATCAAGACCTTCCAGATCGTTTTTTTTCCCGATTTTTTGCAGGACTCTTAAAAACATGTTTTAAATACATCAAATGGTTCGGATCATAAAAAAACAATCGAGAAAGGCCTCAAAATGATAGGTCCGCAAAGTCCACAAAATGAGGTGGTCCACACTAGAAGTGAACTGATTATATATATTGATATATTATTTATTGTTACTACTATTGTTATATTTTTTTATAATTTATTATTTTTAGCTCAAATCTAATCTTTTGATTAAGTGTTATTGCTAATTTATTATTTTTTATAATTTATTATTTTGCTATTGCCCTAGGTTGAGCAGTGAGCAATGGCATAGGTGGAAGGGATACAGCATGGGAGTGGGGTTCTGCAAAAATCCAAGGGTGAGCAATGGTATAGGAGAGGTCTTTGTAGAAAGTTTAGGAGTTTGTTCACATATATTTTATGTTGGGAAATCAGCAAGGGCCTTTTTTTTTAAGGTGTCTTTGCCTTAGGTTGAGCGGTGAGCAATGGCATAGGTGGATAAGGCTGCGTACTCATGCCACATCCTTCCCTTATCCTCGCATCCAGAGAATGCCCTTTTGCAGATAGTAAGAAGTCTCAAAACCGAAACTTTGTCAGGGTTTGAAGGATAACATTCTCAAATCTCGGAAATCTGCATCAAGTCAGTTTTTGTGTTTCCTTTTTATGTCTTTGTGCTGTTTTCATAGTTCCTGTATCCGTTCCTGCCAAATGTGATCTTAAATGTAGAATTTGTCTTTTTAAAGAACGCATGTATGATGGTACAAAAACTGGCAACTAGGATACCAATTTAGCTTATAGAATGATGTGCTTTTCCATTTGCCTTGCCTTGTTTCTTTAAAAATTCACTTCAATTTACTGTTCAGGCATGCTTGTGACCCTTTGAAATTTCGTGTACTACTTTTCTGTTTGGGCCTTCAGTCATAAATAAATGTCATGTTCTCCCCATGCCTAACGCTAGTTTGCATGTTTTCCCTCGTATTAACTGCAATCAATCCTGTTTCGGCATCGGGATTTTTATCTTTTTCGGTAAGTAAGCGTCACTATATGTAACAATCCAAGCCAACAACCCCAGAAAAGGCCAAGTTCGAAAGCCAAGTACAATCCATAATGATGCGACAAGGATCCAAAACCGGCCGCACAAAGGCAAAGGGAAAAGAAAAGGAAAAACACGGCAAGGCCTCCCCTAAAAATGGAGATAATGCATGCATCCTATGCATATCCCGCATAGAAAGGAAATAGGGACCAGAAAGTCAGTAGTCAAAGACAATAGAAAGCAGACTCAGACCAAAAGAGCAGATCACAAGAGTGTCCAACAAAGGCCTCACAATCTCGCCTAGCCCGACAATCAAAAGAATGGGTAAACAATGAGGCTCGACTAGCAACATGAAGCACGGTAAGCACCTAGATGAGCATCAAAGCCAGCGCCATCCGCAGCCCAGTGAGTCAGCATGAACCAGAACTTCCCGCGAGAGCAGAGGTCGTGGAGGAAAACCAGCGTCGCCACACTCCACAGCAGACTCATCATCCCAATGATGAGAGAGACAACAAGAAATCCAAAACACCAAAAGAGGCAGCCCACCTCCCCACAAGACCGCCACCAGAATGCCGCGTCAACCAGACAGTATCCAACTAAACACAACATACACACCATTAGAAACACTCACACGCAGTGTTTACCTCACCCTCAAACCCAACCTCACTATAGTGGGCCCTCAAGCCACAATAAGTGGCCAAACCTCACCACTCAAAATCACTCTCCCTCCTCTCAGCGCACACCAAAGTGGATGCTGAATTGCTAGAGAGAAACACAGTCCAACCTAAAAGGACCTGCAAAACCAACAACAATAAATAGAGGGAACTGTCAGCAAGCCCAAAATGCACACACCCTGCGTCTACCTTACCCTCACGAAAGTGGTTTCTCAGGCCCAGATGTGAAAGACCGTCCTCACCCCTCCAAACACGCTCCCTCCACTCAGGGATATTATCTTTTATTGACATTTCAAGCATTAACCTTAGGTGAATAGACTTTGCTGGTGGCTAGTAAGCAGCCATGTTTAAACTATTGAAAGTGACTTCATTTAAATTTTCAATGACAGGTTTATGTATTCAGTAGTTCTATCAGCTTCTTAATTTATATTCAGTTGCCTTTCTAAAAAATCCTTTTTTGGTGCCTCATCCTTATTGCTTCTGTTTTGGTGGTCATGGTCAGATTTATGTTTTTTTCCCCGAAGAGGAGAAGGTCGGTGTGAAAACAATAAGGAATTACACCAATCGCATGAATTCAGAGAATGTATCAAGAGCGATTTTGGTGATCGCAAAGAAGGTGACCAATTCTGCCAAGGCATGCCTCGGTGTAGTACAGTCTCAATGCTACTTGGAGACTTTCCTGGTAAGCTGGTGTTTATATTTTTTATGGCAATATTAGAAGCCCTATGATTACCTCCTGAATTCACCACCAGCATTGTGTTTCTTCCATTTCTATCTCCTTTGGTTCGTTATATATGTTGTGAAGCTTCTAATGTCCTGTGTTCCAGTCTCTTCTTCATAATCTTTCTTCTGTTAAAGACCTGTGATTGGAACATATATAATTTGTATAATGAATGTGCTGAATAGGCACAGACTAACTAAAGCAGATTTCTTTTCTTGGGTGGATCGCGACACTCATCCATTTCATCGTCGTCGCCTAAAGCTACCATCTTGAGCAACTCTTCATTTTACTTGACACATCGATAACGTGCTATTCTCTGTTACAGGAATCCGAGTTACTGGTCAATGTCACGAAGCATGTTCTTGTTCCCGAGCATCAACCGCTTACAGAAGTAGAGAAGAAGGCCTTGCTTGAGAAATATACCGTGAAGGAAACTCAGGTTAGTGCATGACCTTGTTTGTTGAATTCCGTAGACTTGTAACGCATTACATGGTAATAATGCACATGGACCGAAATTAATCGATGCCGCCTTCTGAAGTTGAATGCGAATTGTGAATGGTGGCTCTTGTTGATGATTATATGTCGATGTGACTTGAATGTGTTTGATGGTGTTCAGCTCCCACGCATGCTGCAGACTGATGCCGTTGCCAAATACTATGGTCTGAAGCGTGGACATGTTGTCAAGATCATCCGACCTAGTGAGACTGCTGGTCGATATGTTACCTATCGATATGTGGTCTGATGTTTATGTCGATCAGCCGGAGGAGGGGGGAGGAGGACCATAAGTTTTCTATAGTGAACTCCGGAGATGGAAGTTGAACTTCTTGTTAGACTATTATGAGAACCAACCAGAAATGAGAAATCTGTTGTTTCCAGTCGCGTTGCTTTTTAGTCTGTTTACCCTTGTTTTAAGTTAGGCTATGTCGATTTTTTCTGTTTTGACCGGCCAGGGGCCTCGTAAATTTGTAATTGATGGTCTTTTATTTCATTACAGCGTAATTCACCTGAATGTGAAGTAGTGTTTTTTCGGAAAAGCAACTGATTACAAATTAAGAAATGTTTAAACTACTGGCTACATAAACCAGTCATTGAAAGTCTAATCAAATCATTTTCCATAATCTAAAACAAGGCTAGACTATGGAAAATGATTTCCAATGATTACATTATGTTTGCTATGAGGATAAGAGATGTAAGATATGTTTGGTTTACATAAAAACATAACGGATTGCGTATCTCGTATAGTTCTTATCTCTCAAAATATGAGATAAATAATGACATACCTTCATGTTATTATTTATCCGACCTATGTTAGATAAGGGTGGTAGGGGGCGGTGATCGACAGGTGACATGTTGCATTAACTGTCCTTGACGGATTCCGGCAACTGGCCGCTGATTAACGTCTGACCACTGCCAATCAACAACGGTAAAAAAAATAATCATATGATTTTATTTGCAAAATAAAAAAATTCTCTAAAATAACACATGAATAACTAATCTGATTTACAGAGAGGCATTAGGCAAGGGGATCCGATCTCGCCGTATATTTTTGTCCTAGTTATGGAGTACTTCACCCGATGTATGAGAAGAATGAGGAAGGATCGATGCTTCAGATTCCATCCGCGATGTAAGTCCATCCATCTTGTTAATTTGTGATTTGCTGATGATCTAATGATTTTTTCGAAAGCACATGAGGGCTCGCTCAGGCTTATTCGGGCTTGGTTGGATCATTTTGGAAGGGTTTCTGGGTTGGAAGCCAATCTGAGTAAGAGCTCAATCAGTTTTGGGGGGATTGGGGATGATAAAAAGCTACAGCTTGCTCAGGTCCTTGGTTTTGGCGTTTGTCCGCCGCATTTTAAGTATCTTGGTGTTCCGCTGACGGCTAAGGAGCTGAGAACTGGGTTGTACCAACCGCTCCTTGATAAGATGTTGTCAAGAATTTTATGCTGGAGTGCTCGACACTTGTCTTATCCTGCTCGTGTTCAACTTGTGAAGAGTATCCTGATGAGTATTCAGTTACATTGGTCGCAAATTTTCCTTATCCCTAAAGTGGTTGTTAGGAAAGTGGAGTCCCTTTGTCGTGCATATATTTGGGCTGACAATGCATTGAGTAAGCATAAAGCTTTTGTTAAGTGGGACGAGGTTTGTATGGGAAAGAAGTTTGGAGGGTTGGGTATTATGAGGATTGGGGAGTGGAATTCTACAAATCTGTTTAAGTTAGTTTGGGACTTGGATAGACTGTGGATCAAATGGATCCATAGTCGATATTTGCAAGTGCACTCCATTTGGGAGGTGAGCTGTCGGGTGGATGATACTTGGAATTGGAAGGCTTTGCTTAGGACCCGAGACTTACTGCTACCATTTATATCCTGGGATCACACTGAGCAGTGTCTTTTCTTAGGGGAGAGGAGCTACACAGTTAGGAAGGGGTATTCTGCGATTGTGGGCGAGGGTGAAAGAGTCCCATGGGCTAAAATGGTGTGGAGCAAGGAAATTCTCCCTCGACATCAATTTATTTTATGGCTGGCCTTCAAGAATAGATGGAG
The DNA here is from genome assembly GCA_028571145.1 of Dionaea muscipula. NCBI lineage: Eukaryota > Viridiplantae > Streptophyta > Magnoliopsida > Caryophyllales > Droseraceae > Dionaea > Dionaea muscipula. The sequence continues at coordinate 7,669 of JAOWBR010044411.1, forward strand.
AACAAGAGACAAATTGTTTGAGTGGGGCATTATCACGGATTGTAGCTGTGTTTTCTGTCAGAATCATGAGGAATCTATGCATCATCTCCTGTTTTCGTGTGTTTTTTCGCAGGTGGTTTTCAATGGAGTCTTGCGAATTCTTAAGCTTTCTATGCCGCGTGTTGACTGGAGGCTTTGGTTTGTGAGAGTTTCCAAAGGTAAGACACATCTTGCGGTGCAAAGGCGCAAGGGTTTGGCGGCCTTGATTTATTTTTTATGGCAGGAAAGGAATTTTCGTGTTTTCCAATCGCAGGCTGCTGCTCCTCCATGTGTGGTGGTCTCTAGAATTCGGAATTTCCTTGAGCCTATTGATGGATGAAGAATCCTGCTGCAGGAGTTTTGCTGCCTGGGTGATGGAGGAGGTGTGGCCCTACTATTTTATGATCTTTTCTGCTCCTGTGTTTTTATGCCTCCTGCTGTGACGCAGATGTTGTGGCTATGCCTTTGGACTCTGCCTTGCTGTTTCTTGTTTTGATTGGATTGAGGTGATGTGGCGCTGATCTTCTGATTCTCCTATGTTGCTTTTGATATGGAGGGTGTGTCGCCATTTGCTGATGGATATATGGTGATATGCTTTGATCTATGCTTCCTTGCTGGATTTCCTACTCTATTGGGTGTTGGTTGCCAGTAATCTGGGAGAATTTTGGTCTTGCTTCTTGTTTTATCGGTTCTGATAGATTGTTTCCAGAGTTGCATCTCTTGATGTGGACAATTGTAGCCATCTGCTGATGTTGGTGGTTTGATTTCCTCCTACTGCTTGGTGGTATTTTCCCTTCTATCTACCTGTTGGTGGATGGGTTTTGATGCAGGAGTTGAGGCAGTACATATTGCATTTTGTAGAGTGTTTGGTATTGGTATTCTCATGGCGCCATTGTATAGATAACAGGATTTTGTTGGAAACTTTGAAGTTTATAGTAATACTACAGCTAACGTTCATGTTCAAAAAAAAAGCAATCCTGACCGTTTTCCTCAGAAAATTTGGTTGGGAGTTTACATTTCGTCCAAGTAGCAAAATTGATTCGGAGTATATACAAAATAAAAAGTTATCATATGCCTCCATGTCTTCCATTTATTGTCCTAAATTCCTAATAATAGTTCGGGGTTATCTTATATTCGATTTCAAACTGTGAAACAAATTGTCACTTAGTGCAGTTTCAATTTGGGTATACACGACCTGCCAATTGGGCCATACACTTATATACATCGGCGTACTTCGATAATCATGCAGATGATCGATTTTTCAGGATTGGAAAAAAGATAGAGAAATCATTTATAAGTGAAATTAAACTTAGGGTTTTTAACGTGAAATAGAATTTAGGGTCTGTGCGATCGTAGTACCTCGCTACGACATTGTCGCTGCGCTGTGGTCTTTCTCTTGCTTTGGACACTGGTCTTTTTCTTGCTTTGGAGTTTGGACGAGGAAATGGGGGGAAAGCGGATGAACGAATTTATAGTAGGGTTTTGGAGTTGAAGAGTGATCAAACGCAGCGTTCCAATTCTTTGAATGGTGAGAACCCAGATCCTTAGTTAGCATTTCCTTTTGGAATACAGGGAAAATCCAAACAGAAACACTTGGACGGATGAGAATTTTGGTGGCGAGGCCCCATCCCATCCATGAGAGCAAGATCCTGGAAGTTTAACTGGAGAATCTAATGCTAATGACTTGCGATACAAAAGCACAGGTAACAATTTTACCATTCCGCATGGACCAAACAAATTCAGGGGATGCCAAACGTTTGTTCATCCTTTCATTGGAAAAGGAAAAACCAAAAAAAAAAAAAAAAAACCGACTACTTGCTCCAGAAAATGAGTTCAACGAGAAACTGAAGCTGATATGGATCCTGCACAAGCAGATGGGCAGACAATTCAAAACAACGCATCAGTTATTGCATTCGACGTCAACTACAATAGTAAACCTTTCTGATGGTGAAGGCAATATCACAAGCACAATGAACTATTAATTAGTCATGCCATTCAGCAGCAATCTTGTCCAAAAACGTCAAGCAATGTGTCGTATAAACAAGCAGCATTAACTATAGCACACCACATAATCGCCATTCATAGAATACAGGATCAAGTTGGCAATCCTTTATGGACCTACGTTCCCTTTCAAACAAAGGTGATCCACGTTGACAGCTCAAAGCCTCAAAGATATCTAGTTAGGAGCTACATTCTTCTTCTTCTTTCTTTTTTTAAGGCCAGAAACAATTCTAGAAAACTTGTCCACCTTAAATAGAGAAAATTGTAATCATTCAACGTGGATCACCATACCCTGAAACTTGTAATCATTCAACGTGGATGACCTTAAATCAGAGAAAATTGTAATCATTCAACGTGGATCAGAGAAAATTGTAATCATTCAACGTGGAAACAGTTCTAGAAAATTGTCTATGGTGCCATGTCTTTGAAGTACTACTCATTGGAGGAACAATAACTAACCCCGAAGATGCTCCAGAATCTTTCGGCTCCATTTCGTCGGAGAAGAATTGGAGAAAGAGAGAGCAAAAGGCCGTCGAGAGAGACGGAAAAGAGAGAAAGAGAAGATTGTGGTAAAGGGCATTACTATTTAAAAAAAAAAAAAATCCCACCTTATCCGCAAAACAACAAGTTTTAAAATTTTTAACTCGGATTCCTTGCTTCATTTCTCATCATTCCTTATCCATCTTCTTATTTTCCATCATTAATTATTCCATATTTTTCTATCTACAAAATAAATGTGGCCTTAATGTATCAATCAAAATCTACCTTTATCATCCACATTTTACTCTTATCAAAATCCATCCCATATAACCTAGACTAGTGTTCACCTAAGGTGATTACTAGTGGATTTGGATTTGATGATTACAAACTATTAGATGGTCATTTAAATTGTTAATTTTGAAATATGTGGAGTGGGTAATCGAGGCATTGTCAGAGAAGCAAAGGGAATTGCTAGACTATATAATGACATAACGACCTTTATGACCAAGGACAGATCAAGGATGACAAACCGAAGAAGAAACAAAGTCATGAATGCGGAAAGTGATTCAATAATGGAGTTCAAACGAGGATTCAAATAGGTACAGACTTCACTCCATCTCCATTAATTTTGAAATGGTGAGCTAGTAGCTTTAAGGCCTTTGATAAAACTTTTAACAAAAAAAATAAATAAAAATTGCCATAGTACTTCAAAGACAGGGCACCATAGATATATCCTGTTTAAAAAGCATCCTAAGAGGCTTTAAAAAATGAAGACCAACTTCAAACCAGTTTTGAATTTCAATAGAACAGGGACTGCAAAGAACATCGTGACTGAACACCCAGGATAACTAACAACAAAAGAACGTAGATGTCTCCACATTTCCACCAAAACACATGGAAATACAATTGCTGACAAGAAAGGGGGGGGGGGGGGAGGAATCAAGAGTGGATCAAAGTGCGATTGCTCTGATTTAAGAACATTTAAGTTTACCAACTGTATAGCTCATGAAAGATAAAATAGACATACTGTTTGAACGCTTCATATTCCTGCAAAAGCTGCTGCCGCAAAGACAACTGAAGGTTTTGAAATGATGATCAGTGTCGTCAAAATCAACTCCATAATCCTGTCCATATCAAAAGACAGCTGCTTACAACAAAGTTAAAAGACAAAATTTCAGACAATGTATGTTATATTCTCATAACTTCAGTTTCTCCTATACGTGTTATGTCGTAGATGTTACTATGTGAAAAAAGTTCAAGCACATCAAATCCACCATATCAAGTAGCAGCTTATCAGAGGTCCACCATATGCGGTAAGTGTAGCATTCTAAGGAAGCTGGGGTAGAACAGCAGGGCAGTCTGCATTCATAGAGGAAGTTGATAATTGAAGGAACAATTGACAATAATTTGACACTCGGAGACCAATATGAATATGAAAAGGAAATCCCCAAAAAGCATTGAACCAGACCAGTCTGTTCCAGGGAGCCAACAATTCACCAGCCATCAATATGTACCATCCCCATCTATAAAATATAGAACCAAACCTACCATATGTGGTTAAAAGATTATGAGAAAGAATAAGGTCAGGTAGAAGAAGCAACTAAGCATCAGCAATTTGTAATGACCATGGTTCTCGATAAAATTCTTTTAGAAGACCTATCACCGCATGGAAATCATGCAACAGGTTGAAAAATTCTAGCTTGGTTATTCATTGAGAGCTTTGAGAATGTCATCACATCGACATAAGAATCGACTGCAAAACACTATAATCTTTAATAAAAATAGTGACTAGTAAACAAACCAGTAGTGAACAGCTTGTCTTGTACCCAACTCATCTTATTGGAACTTCTTCATTGAAATGACAGTCCATGTGATTCCAAAAGCATACAGGGCAAAGGCAAGTAGATCATCATACAATGAGTGATTGCCATAGAAACCTTGGACGAAATTTTCACTTATAAGTTCAAAGCAACATTCAACAAGGAAAAATATAAGAGGTTACTGGCAGATATTACCCAGTTGAGAACCAGGTTTGCCTTCCCATCTAAGGATATACTATACGAATAGCAAGGATAAGAAAACGCACACTCAACACATGTTAAGGAAAAGCAGTGGCGGTAGCAGTACTGATGCAGGAAACAGATGTATTATCAGCATAAATATCATGATATACGAAGGTTGGCTAAAATGATAATAGATACCAATAGTATAGTCAGCCACGAAAAATTGCATGCATAAAGCACGCACATAGTTACACAAACCTGCATATAGCTTTAATACAATATATGCTAAAGAAAAACAAATCAACAATCAAAAAGGGATTTGCCAGCCTGCAAGAAGTCATAGTGCAAGTTACAAGATTTACTGTAGTATCAACTACCCAAAATAAAATTTCAAGACTACAACAAAGTCTTTTTCCTACTAAAGTAGAGTTGCCTAGTAAAATTTCAAGATTAAGGTAAGAAAAACCACATACCCAAGTTAATTCTTCCAAGGCATCAACATTTCTTGCAGTGAAGAATGCAACCTGCATGAAGATTAAAAAAACAACCAAATGAAAACATGGATAACCAGACATCTAAAGAAAATTTGACAAATATATGGAAGAAAGGGTAAGAGCATCTATCTGAGGTCCATACACGATAATAAAGGTGGTTTGTGGTGTCCACTTCAACTGGTATATGAACCAAGTTTGCGTCATAACATCTAGAAAAATGACCCCAACTAGGTTAGCAACCAAACCAAAAGCAAAAAACCATATGGTAAAAGAAAATCCAACAAAAGAAGAAAGTTGTTGCAAATACTAATTACTCTAGGAATGCCATAGTAGGCTTAGGAATAAGGTATTTTGAATAAACTGGGATGTACCATTCTTATACGATATGCCATTCTCATATATGCGCCATGGAGATCAACATTAGTTTCAAAGTTACATGAGTACACCAAATAGAGTTCCATACAATTCATACTTAGTTTGATAAATTTATAAGCGAGTTTGTTTGCTTCCAAGAAAAGAAAATGAGTTTCTTTTGGTTGGATCTTGGTTGCACAACAGCTGACAAGATCACACTTAATCAACCTACAAGGAGATATAACAAGATCGCATTTTGTTGTTTACTCGGATTTTCTGAAGTAATAAAATATTAGACAAATGAATTAAAAAAGATAAAGTTCCCTAGTCTTTCAAAAAAAGTGTATACTAGATCTTGATTGACTAGCCATAAGAACAAGATAATTCATAAATGGAGCAACGGACAAAGGATACAACAGTAACTTATTGATTGACGGGAACAAAGACACTGGAAAAATTCTTGGTTTCCAGAAGACAAACTAGCTAGTTCCTAGAATATGTAGCATGGAAAAGCATGAATTAACTTCAATTGACATGCATGTCTAACACACAAATAAAACAGAACAAGGAAGCAAAATCCAGCACAAACTGCAGAGTGGGAGCAGAAGCAAGCACGGTAGCTGAACATACCTATGATTGATAAACCTTGCAACATTTCCATACGATGATGCATCTAAACATAGTGCTTGTTCATCCTTAACTATTCGAGAACCCCAATCAGCATCAAGTAACACAGCATAAGAATGCTTGCCACTGCTTTTCCTTGAATTACGCTTATGGAGCTCTACAATAGTTAATATTTCACCAACAAATTCACACATAAACGCCCCTTTTGGCAGGTCCTCAAGCGTCCTCAGTCCCCAACCTTTTCCTTCTGGGGTCAAGAACACCTACATAGAAATTTGAAGTGAATATACTCTTTCTTTTGGTACTAATTCTATTCTTTGGGTACTAAAAGAGAACATATTCTAACAAAGAGCAATTATTATCACATTTATAACATATAATCTGTGACTACTTATAAAAGATAGAGTACCATAGTGCAAAGGAGAGTTCAGAGTAGACACCACTAGACACTATAAGGAATTGTACTGAAACATCTGTCAGATCTCACCTGCAACTTCCATGTTATGCCCCGCTGTACCACCCAGTTCGCACAATGTTTGCTACAGCCACATTTACTCCAACATTCTTTAATGAACTTCCTCCCTAAGTGACCTTTGCATGGTTCCATCATATCATCACTTTTTAGTCTTTCTAGTGGGCATTCTTTGCAATAAAGGAGGTGCTGCTTTTTCGGATTTTGGATCAGAGCTACGCATTCCTCTAAGTATTCATCCTTAAGAACACCAACTGATGTATAAGAAAATTCTCCCCCATTTCGGTATGTGCACATGCATGGTTTTTCCAATAGCAAACAATCACCACAGCACGTCGGACAGCAATCTTCTTCCCCGATTTGGGCAAGGGATATATTCACATAAGCTTCTTGAGAAACAACATTCTGTGGGATGTAGTAGAAAGACGGCAATAACTCGCTGTTAGAATCAAGTAATAGTGGAACTTTAACTTTTTCCTCACCCCTCGTTATGTCATTAGCATCATGAAGACACCTCATATCATCAGGATTAGGTTGGGTGTGATTAACAGCCACTATACTGTTCATGTTTGTATCCATCATGGAGCTCAGTTCCTCTTGGCCACACCCATTACCAATAGTTTCCTCATCGATATGCATACAGTTTTCAGGATCATGCAATGGCGAAGGTGGATTTGGGAGATGAGTTGCAGCCACAACATCAGAGCATTCATCATTCACAGAACCATCTAAAGAACAAGCTACTGTGTTACCAGTTCCTCCATTCTCACAAGGACTGGTGGCATTTACAGGAGCAGACCTCATCAATACATCGTCAGCCGGTGTTAGATTGACATTTGGTTCTTCTCGACACTCAGCAGAAGCATTAGTACCCAGTTCCAGGAAGGAATCACAGAAGTCTTGCAACAGCTTCTCCACAGAAAAACATGGATCAATAATTGTGTATGACCGCAGACATTTGTCTTGCATGTATTTTATAACCTCGCCCAGGCTTGGTGCACGGAAGTTAGGATGTTCATTCACAAAGTTGCAGCTCAAAGAAAGTTTGACCTCCCCTCTAGTCGAGGCTGCTATTTCTAAGGATTTTGGAGCATTCACTGGGAAATTAGACACCTTCAAATATCTTTGTTCTCCTCCTGATGAAGCTGTTACTCCCTTACTATTATCTAACTTGTCTGCAGATTTTGATGACTCAGATCCCCCACAATGCCTGCCTTCACGGGTGGATTCTGAAAAGTGCAATACAAAAGAGCTCGCACATCAGTTACATAACCAACCGCCCACCCTGGCACCCACCCCATCCCCAAACCAGAAAAAAATAAGGAAAAAGAAATGAAAAACAAGGACAGGAAAGAGGAATATTGAAAGTTTGGAAGAAGTCCAGCTGCATAACAGAAATACAACAATCAAATTTTAATCATCTAACAATACATGTCCAACATTGACGAGAAACATTTGTAACTTGCATTCTGAAAAAGTTCAAGAAAGCTGACAGTTCTCATGATCTACATTCTTGAAACTCGATGTAAATCTCATTTTTGCTCAAACTCAAATCCACAAAGAAAAAGGCATCTAGGAAGTATCCAAAGGCTTGCCATTTATTGACTTGACTTTCATCACAAAGAAACGCCCAAAGAATAAAACTTGGGCGTGACCGCTCAGACCTTACTGATCAAGAGTTTGAATCAAATGTGCATCAATGGAGGAATATCTAATAAAGCAACTAAGTATCATTAACAGAACATATACTTCTTTGAGAAATGTCTTGACAATTTTCCATGGAAAAATTGCAAAAGCACATCTCCATAATGATAGGAGTTCTGCAAACTTTATCCAGAATTTGAAGAATGGAATCCTATAAGAAAATGGTTCTCAAAAGGAGCTCGGATATGTAAAGACGATTGGTTGAGCATGTTGACCTTCAGGTTGGGCACTTCTTGGCTATGCAGTCACCTGATTCAAGGTATATTTTTTTCTCAATTGCAGGCTTATTATTGAAGCCCCGGAAAGAAATTGCATTCAGCACTCGAGTATATTTCCTTGCAAGGTGTGTATTGGTTTCTTTTACCACTTCATGATTGGAGGCAAATTCACCTTTTTATAATTAGTATATTTTGCCAAATGATTGATGTTCTCTTGAATTGAGCTTACAAATAGGTGGTAGCCACAAGATCCCACCAGTATTATTATACTCTAGGATCCAAAGTCTGCTTCATAACTTGCAACATGAAGAATTGATCCTAGAGGTTCTCGAGAACGGATACTTAAAACCATAGCGTGACAACACTCTTCATAAATTGAAAGAACCATAGCCATCCACAAGGTTAGAGGTTACAGCATTTCAGCAGCAACGACTCAGTTAGCTGCTTAGTGCATGTGCAATGGTTGGATCAAAATTTGACAGTGAATAGTGAAAATATTATGTAATGATTTTTTTTTTGTGTGTGGAATGTGGATAAAAATTATGGGTGAATATTAAGAGTATTATGTGATGATTTTTTGAGAGTATCAATAGTACACTCCATATATAGAGTTTTAGATCGAAGAGGGTGAAAATTTGAAGATTTTTAGAGAGTTGTGTAATGATTATTTAAATGTGGATGGAAAATTAAATAGATGAATAGTGCGAGAGTAAGAGGCATGTTCCATTGTACATGCTCTTGTGTCATAGTAACCAAAACAGATTTTTCATCCTTACTAAGGCTGCACGCGGATAAGATCTGGTTGGATTGAGCCTAGATCCATGGTCTACTATACCCAAAGATTATACAACCCATAGAAATCCATTAGTTTTGCTGACCTGATCTAACCCAACTCAGATTGGATCAGATGGATTTTTTATTTAATTTATCTTTTTCTTTATTGTTTAGTGCAAGTACTTTAAGCTAATTAATCAAAATTAATGCACTATTAATTAAATTAAAATTTGAACTAAGTCTTGCCCCGACTATGACTAGTGACCACTCACCTCAATTTCCTCCATTTCTTACGACCTCCCAGCAGCTGCACCATTTCTGCAACCTCCCAGCAGCTGCACCATTTCTGCAACCTCCGAAGACTGCACCATTTCTACTGCCCTCCTAATTGCCAAACCATTTCCCCTCCTCCCTCTCCCTCTCCCCCTTTCAGAAGTTCACAAGTCTTGAACTTGGTTCTCAAATCTGAAAAAGTTCTCAGATGAGAACATGGAGCCCTATGATCTGTTAATTGAAGTCGAACAATATCGGAGACGAGGAGAGGCAAGGACAGAGGTCAACAAATGCAGATAATTGTGGGCTCTGCCAGAAAAGGAACAACTAGAAAAGGAGGATTGTCGAGCTAATACGAGGAAAATTTAAAGTTTTAGAAAGAGATAATCCTCTCTCTTCTCTCTAGGATTTGAAAACATTTTTTGGGGCTTGGGTTGTGAGGCGTGGGCAACCACTACGGCTGGATGTGAGTGGCACATCTGACGCGGTGATCGTTGGCCTTGTCGACGACGATGTGCACCGTGAGCTCCTTTTGGCAAGGAGGGTGGTATTGGGTGTAGACTGGCTCCTCCGACTACGACAAGGACTCGGCAGACAGTCTCCGAGGAATGTCATAGTGGTCTCTCGCCATGGCGAGAGTGGATGGCAAGGACGAGGTGGTCTGATCTAGAGCGAAATTGGCGAGTGAATGCGAAGGTGGAGAGGAGTTTGGCCGTCGACCCGATGTTGAGGATATCTCCCCGCCGAGTTTCACCATCGATTCGTATGCGGTTGCTTTCGATTGAAAAGCGAGGGGGGTTGCCTGATGGTGAGGTGTCATCGATTTTGGATTCCGAGTCGTCGGATGACGTCAGGCTAGATCCAGATCTGAGTTTGAAGATGCCTTTGGTGAAGGACGATGTGGGGAGCAATGGTGGTGTGTTGGGTTCACACGACGTCGTTGGCTCCGACGTGGTACCACTGTCCGGTGAGGATATTGATGGGATCTCGGTCGCTGTAGATGAAGCTGCTTTTGACGATGGACTTGGTGTGGACAACGTGTTTTCTAGGCAGAGCATTGAGGAGAGGGAGGGATCTTTGGCGGTGGACGGTCTGGAGCGGTCGTTGATCGGTCAGATGTGGCAATCGAGTGAGGGGAGGGTGGTGGGAGGCTCTGTAGCCTCTCGAGGTGGAGAAGGCTGGCCTTTGGGAGTGGCAAGTAATGTTTCGGGCAGTCATGGAGGTCCGGGTTTTCGGTCTTTTGCGTCGGCTGTGGGTTCGAATAGACGGTCCAATGTTGAGATTCCCTTTTTTCCTCCGAGTTTGGCTGATAGGAGGGCTAATGTTGTGATGGAGGAGTCTGATAGTGGTGAGGATGAGTGAGGCCTTTGCTTAGTGAGTCACTTCTTACAATCTACTGTTCCATTTGGAGTATTGATATTTGCGATGTTGTCCTTGTGGAGGGTTTTTTGGGATGGTGGATGTTAGGTCATTAGAAAACGATTCCTTCATCTTTCGATTTTCGAGTAGGGAGGGACAAGAAGGTGTCCTGGAGCGAGGATCTTAGTTCGTAGGGGGTAAATCTCTTCTCCTTCGACGATGGGTACGAAGGATGTTTCTTACCAAAGAGGTATTATCTGTTGTTCCAGTGTAGGCCAATTTCTACATCTCTTTTGAGTTTTGGACTCCGAATAGATTGGATAAGATTGCTAGTGTGGTTGGTAGACCCCACCATTTGGATCAATATACAACTACCACATCTCGACTTTCTTTTGCTTGAGTTTGTATCGAGATGGATGTTTCTTCTCCATGTCGGGAGATTACTGTTCGTCATGGGGGCAGTGTGAGTTTAGTTCAGATTAAGTTTGACTAATTCTCGTTGCGGTGTGAGGTGTGTCGAGTGTTCGGGCACACTACTGCTAGGTGCACAGCCCAGTGAGTAACGACCCTATCTGTGACGGTGTTTGTGAGAGAGGAGGTTCTTGTTGCTCCTAGTTTGGTTGCTCCGAGGGAGAGAGGTGCAGCAGTGTCGGGGGTGAAAGATACGATGTTGGCAGTTGTGGCACTGGTTGTAGTCACTAGGGGGAAGGTTTTGGTGGACTCGATGCGGGTCGAGTGGGGTATGCACAAGAGTAGGAGAGTGAGGTGGGCATCGAGGGTTGGGCGTGCAGTTCATGAGGGGAGATTAGTGGAGACAGATCAGCTGACGGTTTTAGCTTCTAGACTTGCACCATTATCTGAGTTGATGGAGAATAGTTCTGAGATTAACAGTACGTCCCTGATTCGGATCAAGAGAGACACCGGACTGCAATCAGGTGCTTGGATGACGTGCTAGGTGATGTAGGGGCAGTTACTAGTGTGAAAGCAGACGAAAGATTGTCCCCATCTCGTGGGGTGTTGCGGGGGTGTGGTGGTCGGAGTGGGCGATGTAGAATACGAGGAAGGGGTTGGGCCTAATTTGTTTTCGTTTTTGCTTGATAGCTTGTTTTCATTTTGGCTCTTGCTTGATGGTTTGATCATTGTGGACTGTTGGGATATATCCGAACAACAATTTATATATATGTTTACTTATAGAAAAAAAAAAGGATTGTCGGACTGATGACGATGGAAACGTGACGATGGAAACGTGACGATGGAAACATGACGATGGAAAAAAAGTTGTGTTGATTGTAAATTGATTTCAATACCCAATGGATGTAATCTATTGGTTCAGGGTTGGAAATTTAGTCCAACCCAATATGGCCCAACTTAAAATATGATCCGACCCACCCACATACCCACGTGCAACACTAATCCTAATCATTGAACATATACAAATGTTCAATTTACCTCCTCCTTCCTGGGAAAAAAAATACAATCTTCTAAAGAATCAAAGCTCTAAACAAGCACACAGCAGAATTGCTTAGGGAAAAATACCCAAAAAGCATATGAACATATATCACCAAAACTTTATTTACAGTGATCAACAAACTCCAATCAACCCTAACATAGGCTTGAAATGGTGCATAATGAAATCAACCTTAAATGCGTGTATAGTTTTTAAAGATGACTAGTAAATGTCTTATGCTTCATTAAATGCTTGAGGACAAGATTTAACAGCAATGCTTAAATATGTATTAACTTTATAAAAGTGGAAGCTATTTTGAGACAAGAAGAGTAGCTAAATAAGAACAATATGGGGAAGACGGAGTACAATGTGCAATACTCTCACAAGTCACAATCTGCCATTAATGTTGAAAAAATAACTTTTGCTTGAATTTATGCCAAGAGCAAGGACTTGATCTCCTATCAATTGATAAAAAAAGGAGTAGCCTAGTCACCAATGTTGCACTAGTAAGTTCTTCCATTCACCCGATACTCCACCTTCATTTAATTGACAAAAGAGAGAGAAAGAAAGTTTCATAAACATTGCATTTTAGAGGTAAAATGGACACCAGCAGCATGAACAACCACCTTTATTACCTTGAAATTGTAATTACAAAAACTATCACAACCCACAAACACCATATCAAACGACCCATATCCCTCTCGCTATCATATTCATGAAATCCATTGTAACAGGTACACATCTACCAATTGTCCCCCTCCCTGACACTATTCTTCCCTCCAATTGAAATAACAGGATTTAGGCAATGCCATGGTTTCTAGTTTGCAATTCATATTCATAGGACTCTCTTCCAAACACACATGTCCATCCTTCTTATTGCTGTTAATATTACAGTTACACCTAGTTTTGCAATTAACACATAAAGAACACCGTTTCTACTTCATTTGTCCAATCAAATGAAGTATATTTCACACTGCTTGAACAATAAAGTACACATAACTACCAATAAAGCCTCATGATCTGTAAGTTTGACCCAATGAGGCAGACCACAGAATGGAGAGAGTGAATAGTGATTGAGAAAGCCAGTAAGGCACAAGGCTGCACTTTTGCTGAATATAATAGAGTGAGCCAGTATGGCACAAGCCCTACAATTATAGCGATGAAATTATGTGATTGGGAGTTCAAATCTTAAAACCAGCTCCCTCCTCAGACTTACTGAGGATTCAAATGACCTGTTGCTTCAGATCATCCAACTTGCAGAAGAAGAACTCAAATAAGAAGGGGCATCAAATAATGTGAAACTATATAGCCATGACTATGTTGATAGTCCAATGGTGATGTCAATAAACCACAAGATTTAGAAAAGTTCACCAATATAACCTTATTCCAACTCTGATATAATTGGAATTAGAATTAGAATTAGTATTTATCGAGGCATAGGGCATTGCCTCCATGAGCTGCACATAATGAATTTAAATGAAGCTGTGAGTACATATAGACTAGACAATTAATTTAAATTTTTAAACATGGATGGAGGTAATACCCGTAGGCCTCATACATACACATATATGTAACATACAAGGATGAATGGTATGGATATACCATGACCAGTTAACCATAATTGCAGAATGACACATTTTCAAGCCACTCTGCAGGCATCATGTAGCTAAAGCCATACTCCAACAATAACAACAAAACAGCATTTTGTGCATGGCAAAACAGAAAATATAAATGAAAAAAGCATGATTACACGCGTACGCAGTAGACACTACAAAACTCCACAACCCACAGTGTGCATGCTGCAGATTATGCACAAACCCATAATATTGTACAAGTATGATGACACACCTACAAGCATCAAATATGAACAAAATATTATGTTGGTCATCCATGTTAGATTATTCAAACAGTAAGATATCACCATTTCATCCACTAACATTTTAGCCCACTCAATATTCCAGGAATTGCAAAGAGTTTGAACATAGCATGTTTGACTTCATGTTTCAATTAACTATCAGAGAATCCAGTAAAATCAGCATTACCTGGATGGACCACCGCAAGTGGGACCTCGCATGGTGGTATGTCATCTGTGAATGGCTCATCTTTTGGTCTGATCAGTGCATTAGAAGAAGAGATCTTTTGTTCTTCTGCAGAAGTAGTGCCCTCCTTAATTTGCAAAGCACCAGATGCCCTTCCAGTTTGAGGTTGCACTTTGTCCTGGACAACCATTTGGGAGCTAACTGGCTGCTTCCCACTATTCCTGGTAGGAGAAAAAGGCTGCAAATCAGCTCTTCCATTTCCAACATTTGAACCCCATGGCTGGTTTGTATCCTGAACCTGCTGTTTGCGTGTTTCAGCCCCACCACCATGATCCAATTTAAACTTCTTTGAAGAAGATTCACCAGTGTTTGGATTCAGAAGGCCATCTTGGTGTTTTAGTCGCAACCTTTTTAATGGGTGTTCAGGCTCATCCTGGAGCTCAGCTTCGTCCTCCAAAGCTTTACTTGTCTAATGAATAAAGGTTGGATAGTATGTCAAATATACAGCAAAATAATAGCACATCTTGAGATACAGCATTGACTAAAGCACCTGCAACCCGTTACTTATGCCCATACTATCAGATGCCATCTTCCTCCCCGCAACCTACGGAAAAGGAAACTTGGTTAATGGAGAAAAGGAAAAGTAGAACAAAAAAGGAATACTAGAGAGAAAAGGTATGCACTTGTGGGTTATCGTCGTCATCGAAAATCGCATCTGCCAGGAGTCTGTAGTTCTCTGCTTCTATTATATCCCAGTTTCTATTATACAACTTCAGAAGTTTCTTTAGCACAAGCTTTGTCTTGTCTTCATGAATCCCAAGATCTTTCATTGCACGAAATGCCGCATAAACTCTCGCTTTTCTCTCCTCTATTGTACCCATTTCTAACCACCAACAAGTTATCCAACCAAATACAACTGAAGATCACATTTTCACATCTATGCACAAAAGAAGCCAAAGGTGGAAATATGGGCTAACAAATTTGATGTAAAAAGTAACACTAACAACAAAAGACTACCACCTTTAGAGGAGCCCAAAAAAGCCAAAACAGTCAAACTATCATGATCTTCAAGGCCAAACAACCTAAAGGTCGGTGTTATTAAATTACACAACAACAAACTACATGGTTCAAAACAAAAGGAGAGAGTAGAAATAACATAGAAAGAGCCCCTCTGCAGCTTACTTCGGGGCCTGATAAGGAACCATAACATCACATAGAAACAGTAAACAAAGTGACCCTCGAATCCAATTACCGAAACGAAACCCTTGCCTCACCTTCGACTTGGGTACAGACACTACACACTCATCAGATGCAGAATAACAAAATATAGACCGACAAAAGAAGAACAATTCCCTGATCCCTCTGCTCTCAAAGTTCCAAAAATGGACTCGAAGCAAAGAGAAAGAAATCCCGAGCAAGAAGAGCAATTGCAACTATGGCAGACAAATTTCATCTTCAACAGAGAGATCAGTACGGGCACATAAAAATTGGTTAATGTATTATCGTTTTTATCACGATAATTATTTTTTACCCTTTTTACCCTAATAACTGGGTTATATAATGGGTATTAAAATTTAATTTAAAGTTAATTCGGTTAATTCGGTTTAAACCAAATTTTGATTTTCAAATCGAACCGAACCAAACTTTTTTAAAAAAACCGAATAAACCGAAATTTTTTTACTTTATCGGTTCAATTTTTTCGATTTTTTCGGTTTAAACCGAAGTTTGCTCTGCCCTATTGTTAACGGCTTACAAGCGGCATGTGAGCGGCTTACAAGCGGCATGCCAACGGCTTGCCAGCGGCTTGTCAACGGCTTACAAGCGGATTGTCAGCGGCTTAAAAGCAGCTTGTCAGCGGCTTGTCTAAGCGGATTGTTAGCGGCCTGTCTAAGCGGCTTATAAGCACGTTTTCATAGTATATCGAGCATAGACAAAGATTTTTAATAAATATGATGTTTTTACCCTTTTTAAAATTGATTAATATATTATCCTTTTTATCATAATAATTATTTTTTACCCTTTTTACCCTAATAATTAGGTTATATAATGGGTATTAAAATTTAATTTAAAGTTTATTCGGTTTAAACCGAATTTTAATTTTCAAAACCGAACCGAACCAAATATTTTAAAAAAACCGAATAAATCGATAGTTTTCGATTTTATTGGTTCACATTCACAAAGAAGCTTCCCTAAATCACGAATCATAAACCAACTAACACAAATCAACAAATCACAACTAACCGAATTACAAATAGATCACAAATAAAAAATCACAAATCAACCAAATCACGAGCATAAACCAACGAATCATAAACCAACGAACACAAATCATCAAATCAACAAATCAACACACAACTAAATCACAATGAACGAAAAACAACTAAGCACAAATCAACAAATCACAGAGAACTATAAATCGCAGAGAACCATCCCTAAATCACAATCATAGAGATCTAAATAATGTGATTTTCTAAATCAATCAATCACGAATCAACAAATCACATAAGCTATATCACAGAAAAGCTTTCCTAACAAATCAACCGAATCACAATCACAACCAGAACAGCTAAATCCGAAGCAAAATCACACTCACAAAGAAGCTTCCCTAAATCACGAATCATAAACCAACGAACACAAATCAACAAATCACAATTCAACCGAAATCTCAACAAATCGCAAATCACAAATCAACAAATCACGTGTTCTCAACTACAAATAAACCAAAATGAGAGAAATCGACAACTAGATCAACAAAACAACTAAATCAAATAACTAAACTAACTCACCAACAAAACAACAAAATCACAACTAAACACAAAGAAATCAACAAGTCAATACTAACCGAAATCAGCCACAGAAATAAACTAAACACAACTAACCGAACACAACTAAACAACTAACCGAACAAAACTAAACAACTAACCACAAAGAAGTAAACACGACTCTTAGAGAAATCATAGAGAACTAACACAACTAAACACAAATAAATATACTAAATCAACTAAACACAACAATTCACAAAGAAGTAACCAAACTAACCGAAATCCACTAAATAAAGAGAAGCTAAAAAACAACTGAACACAACTCATCGAAATCAACTAAACACAACTCACCACTAAACACAACCAAATCACAAAAAAAAAAAAAAACAAATCAACAAACAAAACCCATACACAACCATTGCACCACCGCCTGCAACCTATCTGTCACACTAAATCGAACGGGGTGTATTACTTCCCCTGTCCGCTACCACTTATTTAACACGTAAACAATTCACCAGGAATACCCCACTCTAAAATCAGTAGCCTCAACATCAAGG